>QJPP01001808.1:0-173656 GCA_003996215.1 Jaltomata sinuosa | reverse complement strand
ATAAAACGACCTGTTGGAGTATTGTCTGATGTGCTAGTGAAGATTGGTAAGCTTATCTTCCCAGCTGACTTTGTGATCTTGGATTGCGAAGTAGATTTTGAAGTCCCCATAATCTTGGGACGACCATTGCTAGCCACCGCAAGAGAGTTGGTTGATATGGAAAAGAATGAACTGACCTTCAGACTAAACAATGAAGTCGTCAAGTTCGATGTGTCCAAATTGATGAAGCAACCAAGTGACATGAGGGTGGTCGCGGTCATCAATGGTATTGAGGAAGCTCCTGCGGATGTGCACCTTGAGGAGAAGTGTTTGGTCGAGACTCTAGCTGTTGTAAGAAGTATGGCGCGAGAGCGTAAACATGTAGAGGAAGGCGGTGAAATTAAATCTAGAAAACGAAAACACCGCAAGAGAATCTGCAAAGAAAGAGCGAAGAAGCGGTCACGACTAGCTGCGGAGCCAACAAAAGAAGAAGTTGGACAGCAACATCGAATCAGCAGCGCGTGCAAACACTCCATCGAGTTCTCTTGTTTTGGAGACCCTGGCGGTCTCCAACATCATTCCGGAAATTGAGTCATATCGACTTCACAGGTATTCCTTTAGTCTCACAGTTTTAGCTTTCATATCTATGCATTGGGGACAATGCATGAGTCTAAGTTGAGGGTGTTGGGAAACCTGTGAGTCACCACCGGGGGTTTTTGTTGCCGATTTCTTTTCCCTCCGGTGTGCTATCTAGTAGAACCGGCATGTTTAGGTTGTTAGTTTAAATTTTTTTTTTAAGTGTCTATAGCAAGCATGCGTTGTTCTTTTCTAAAAACGAGGCCCCTTGAAAAATTTTCTGGTTTTGAGCTTATGTTGAAACGATTGACTGTCTGGATCCTTGAATGTCATTGTGTGATTATGATTAGAATAAGTATGCTTAAGCCGAGCGGTTGCTTGATAGTTGGTAGCGATATAGTTTCTTGGTGCCAAGAGCGTGTGAGATTAATTGTTATAAATTCTTTCTCTGTGCATGCATCTAGAACTTGCCCGGTCTATTTTGTTAAGTTTTGAAGTTTGCTTGCTTAGGAAAGGATCACAGGCCCTTTTTTTTTTTTGTTCACTTAACCTATAAGACCGTCCAAATGCAAATACTCCCTTTGATCCCTGTTTGAGCCATAATTGACCTTGTTCTTTCAATAACCTGTCACCGTTCCTGTTTAACTTTGAATCCCTATTTTGGCCCTGGTCCTTCCTTGGACATCGTGCACCTCAACGTAGGCAAAACAACCTAAGTTGAGGGTGGCTACTATAGAGGTAAACCATGTTTTGGCCCTGGTCCTACCAATGGACATTGTGCACCTTGACGTAGGCAATCAGCCTAAGTTGAGGGTGGCTACTACAGTGGTAAAGGAGAAGAAAAAAAGAGGATGGAGATGATTGTTGTTGAATAGAATGAAAATCCGGGTGTGCGCCTAAGAAAAGAAAAGAAAAATAAGGAAAGATGAAAAAGATCGAAAAAGAAACAAAAAGAATTATCAATAAAGAGGCCGCACCTGTATCTAGAATCAAGGAAATAAAAAGGTGAATAAGGATGGATAAAGTGAAGTTATGTGGTGATAAGATGCAAATGGTTCCAAGGAGGGCTTAGTCACTAACCTCTAAATGTATCATACCTGCACCCGAAGCCTCATTACAAGCCTAAACAAGTCCTGTAGTGATCCTGAGTAGCTTTCTGAAGAACCAAAATAGAATAGTAAGGGCAAGCCTATGGTATCGCATGTGCATTGTTTGAAATCGTTGTGAGTGTGAGCGCTTACCTAGTCCCAAATCTTGTGTGTGGGATTTCTTTGTGGTGAGGGCACCAAGATGTCTGTATTGTCTATTGATTGTTAGGATAGCTACGCGTGTGTATGTAGAATGTTCTATCATATCGGAATGACATGTTTGGATCCTTGCAAGTTAGTGTTTCATACATTCGTGTGTTACAAGGGAGCATGATTTAATTGAATAAGTTTGAATGAACATGAGTTGCTATAGACATGAGTTCTTGTTCTTAGTTGAGTCGTATTATTGTTTTATGTTATGTTGCTTGAGGACAAGCGAACGTTTTAAGTTGAGGGTGTTGATGTGACGCTAATTTACGTCACTTTCGACTCCTTTTTACTAAGAACAATCGTACGTTTTCAAGCAACCATTGTTGTTTTTGATGTTTTTATGTTGTATTTGTAGGAAATGGAAACAAACACGGAAACGGAAGAAAATACGCGAAAAACAACATTCTGCCTAAGAGTGACGGCCTTAGTGACGGCCCGTCACAAGTCCTACGGTCCGTCACTGGGACCGTCAACTTGAGGCAGCAACACTGCCAAGCAGTGACGGCCCAGGCGACGGTCCGTCAAGGCCTTGACGGTCCGTCAAGCCTGGCCGTCACGCTTAGGCAGTGGCGTGAGGCGGCGACCCGCGGTTTGGGGATTCCTAGCCCGTTTTGGATTTGGTTTCTTTGACTCCTATAAATACCCTATGATAGGTTTATGTAATTAGAATTCACCCAATAGTTTTAGAATAGTTTTTAATCGTTTTTTGAGAGCAACAACACGTTTTCGGATTCTTGAATTCGTGTTCTTGAGTTCTTGGTTGTTTTTGTTCTTGGATTATTGAAGAGTATTTTCATCATATTGTAAGAATCTTCTTTCCTTTATAATGAATTACTTCTTTTCTTCTTCGAGCATGAGTAACTAAAACTCTCGCAACTAGGGTTGTGGGAGCCATGGCAAACGTAGCAATATAGATTCCGGGTAGCGTTGGGTTCGATATATGTATTGTCACGTTGTTAATCATACTTTATATCACATTTTCTAGTGGTTGCAAACATTAGAACATGCCTAGGTTTAATTTGCTTGAGTAAAGAGATTAAAACTGGGAAAACTTGATTAACAACAAGGATTCGAGACTACCAACTCTCGTCTTAAAGATTAATGCCGTAACTGGATTACTCTACTTGATGTTAGGATTGAAATCTAAAAAGCACATCTTTTCGAGGTCGAGAGAATAGAAAAGGAAATTTGTTTATTTGGTCGAGAAACGTTTAGACGATACAATTGACGCAATCACATCGTGACACGCATATAGAAAGAACCCGGTTAAGCCTAGAATCGACATTGTTACAACGCCATGGTGAACACGTCCCTAGTTCATCCTCTCATACTGATTTAAACTCCTACGTTTATTATTGTTTTGTTTACAATTTGATTACAAAACCCCCCTTTTATTTACTGGAAACGATTGACGACTAGTCACATACTTCACTAAAGTCTTAATCATCACCATATTCTCTGTGGGATTCGACCCCAACCTTGTTGGGTTCTTTACTTGACAACGATCGCTTACGCTTCTTTAATTAGAGGTGTAGTTTGAGCGTTATCATATACAAATGATGATTTCCCATAAGAGAGTCGTCACTCAATCCATCATCGAGAATTGTCGAGCAACAAGCTAAATTAGATAGTATAATCATCACAATATGCATGAAAGTCACACTCTCAACCAAATTTGCTCATCAAAACAAGGATATTCTAGTTAGCATATTCAACGATCATATAGATAATCAACTTATCTCACATATGTCCATGCTACAACATTCTACGAACAATTCGATTGAAATGACGATTGGCCCTTAAGAAAGACATCACCCAATCTATCATCGGCCAACTCATGCATCATAATAATGGGGGTTACTCAGACTCGCCCCCAACTAAAATCAAATAAAGAATCAAGACAAACAATAAAAACATGAATTAACATCTACCAAATGTCATGACCCAAAACTGCGCCATGATGGCATCTACATAACCCCCCAGTAGAAAAGCCAAAATCCAATGATGTGGAAGACAATAATAATAACTAAACTAAGAAAAGGCAGAAGATATAAATGAAAAGACAGGGCCAATAGCATATATACATACCAACGTACAAAATATACAAAAGATGGCCCTAAAGTGACCGAATAGACAAAACAACACAAGAACCAACCCGGACCTGGTGTCACTAGTACAAAAGTGACTAAGCAAGGAGTAGCTATACAACAGACTCTGTCTATCCAAGATACAAATATATAGATAGGGTATAAAAGATGGAAAGCATGTAAAGTCTCCAAAAGTGTCGGGAGCTCACCATAATCAAAACTGCAATAGGCCTTGAATGATAGGAAGGTTAATGAGGGTGGCTCATACTAGGTGCTGCATTAGAAAAAGATGCAGAGTGTAGTATGAGTACCAAGACAACGGGTACTCAGTAGGCATCATAGGCCGACCGAGCGCAGAAAGATAATATATAGGTAATAAGATACAGAAAAGTAGTTAAAACACAGGGATCCACCTAAATCTAGTTACAAAAGCCAAAATTGAAAGAGACAAACCGATAAAAGGGAAAAGCAATAACAGGATCCAACCCGATCAACAACAATCCAAAAGCACCAACCAAGGTAATGCCATGAAAATGATATAATGTATGAATGCATAATAATACAAACTCGGAATACCGCATCGGGCGCCCAGAATACTGCCTTGAACTATGCATATATATGAGTAGATGAATGGAAGGTAAAAACCCAGAATAACGCGTCAGAGGTTCGAAATACTGCATCAGACTATAAGTAATGCATAAAAATAGTGTTTTCTCATTTTTCCTTCCAAAACCCATAGTAAAGTCCAACACAATTCAATTCAAAATCCCAAATTCACCGTAACCGTAGTAAACCTCAATTTAAAACCAAAACCCTTTGAAAATTCTTTCCTCCTATATCCATGAGGTGCGATACAATATGAACATGAAATAACCAACCAGAGGAAACCATACACAACAAGGCAGAAATAGGGCAAAATACCCTCCAAACCAACAAAACTGACCTGGAGCTCCGTACAAATCCAAGTTATGGCCCCGGGCCCAAAGTTATACACAATAGTAGAACAAAGCAAATAACACAGGGAAATAACACATAAATTCACCAAGATTCTCTAATCTACCTCTAGTACTTCCTAAAAGCAACTAGGGATTCTAAGCTAGCCACAATGGTACTACAAGCTCCTAGACTAAGGATGAATATGATAATTCTACACTAAAATCTGAAATGGCCAATTATAAGCGGTAAACAGGATTCAAGCCTAAATATATCTAAAATCCAACCTTCTAGTATCAAATAAATATATAAAATCTAACTACACTCAGTCTAGAAAGTATATCGTAACCTACCTCGGGGCCAAACTGCAAACACGAACCGTCACTCGTGTGCCTTCCCATTTCGAACAGCCTCAAAAAGTTGTCACGCTTTCAAGAAGATAAACTAGGTGTCAAGATGAGAAAAACGACACCCATATTGATATATGGAAAATTAGGCCAGAAATCGGGTCAAAAAATGACCCTCAGAGCCCGTGCAATAAAACAGAAAATAAAAACTGCAATTATATCCGCAATGGATTAAGAAACCCATGCCCAAAATTTGAGCGCGGACGGTGTTCATTTCGGGACTCAAAACAGCCCCAAAGTGCTACTAATTCAAGGGATTTATCAAGGAATAATGGAAAATTAACGGGTTTAAGGAGGATTAACAACGTAAAAGAGATGAGAGTAGAAGAGGGGACTTACCAGATGAAGTAGACTGAGCAGGGGAGTTGAAACCAGAGCTTGGAAGATTTAACAATGGAGAAACAAGAAATGATGGAGGAAAAAACAAAGTTGGCAGCTTAAATAGTTGATAGGGGTCTTTCATCGCGATCGCGAAGGACCCCACACGTTTGCAAGGGAACGCTGGCTAGACCATCGCGATCGCGATGGTCCAGCCCCGCGTTCAAGAAGAGGAAATTGGGCTGGGTCTCATCCGGATTCATCGCAGTCGCGAAGGGCAACCCACGCGAATGCGATTGCCACCTCACGATCGCGATGACCAATTGGTCTGCAACTTTTATAGCAGAAACTAGAAATTCACCAAGACCAAAAGTTCATTCGATGGACCTTCGGGATTCATTCAGAACCCCGTGAACACAAACCAACAATGCTACTCTACTAGAAACACCATTCTAGACTCAATGGAATCAATGAAACTCCCAACGGAGATCATTTTCACAAAAAGTGGGCCCCGTGCCTAAAACTGACTCAAAACTCAATACCTCAAAATGAGTCCGGAAGCCTCGAGACCCGAACCCAAGGTCGCTCTAGCCCAAAGTTGACATTGCGGAGCTAACAGCACTGACTGAATTTCCATCCGAGGTCATCTTCTTCGAATGTCGACCAAGGTCAACCCTACCAGCCAAACTGGCTTGAAAACACAGAAGGCAACCCAAAACCAAACCGAAAGCACTCAAACCCAGACTAATGGTCCTACTAGACCAAAATCCCCGTTCCGGAGCCAATGGAATTATCAGAATTCAATTCTGGGCACATTTACCAAGAAAGTTGACCAAAGTCAAGGATTTTCTAAGTTCAAGTTCTAAATAGGGAAATTACCATAACGACCTAACGAATGGCCTAGGCACCGAACCGTCAGTCCTGGCATGTCATAAATGACCTATAGCTGCTAAAATAAAGCTTGAAACATGTGAAAATCACAAAAATAGGAAAATGACCGGGAGGGTCATTACAACATCCACTACTAAAAGAACTTTCGTCCGCGAAAGTTAGAAAAAGGATAGTACCTGAGGACTTGAAAAGATGAGGATAACGAGTCTGCATGTCGGTCTCAATCTCCCAAGTAGCCTCTTCGATAGGACAATGACACCACTGAACCTTAACTGATGGAATCTCTTTGGACCTCAACTTCCTAACCTGCCTGTCCAAAATAGCAATAGGCTCCTCCTCAAAGGCTAAGGACTCGTCTAACTGAACTGACTCTAACTGAAAGACGTGAGACTCATCCAGAATATATTGCCGTAGCATAGAGATATGAAACACAGGATGCACACTGGAAAGAGCAGGGGGCAAGGCTAACTCATAAGCAGCATCTCTAATACGACGATGGATCTCAAATGGCCTAATAAACCTCAGACTGAGCTTACCCTTCCTCCCAAACCTTATCACGCCCTTCATGGGAGATACTCGAAGGAACACACTGTCACCCACCATGAACTCTAGATCTCAAACTCTCCAGTCAGCATAACTCTTCTGCCTACTCTAGGCAGTGCGAAGTCTCCCCTGAATAACTCGAACTTTATCCATAGAATCATGAAGCAAGTCAGTACCCCACAGCCTATCCTCGAAAGCATCAAACCAACCCACTGGAGATCTGTACCACCTGCTATAAAAAGCCTCAAACGGAGCCATCTAAATGCTGGAATAGTAACTATTATTATATGCAAACTCTGCCAAGGCTAAACACTGATCCCACTGACCCCCGTAATCAATAATACAGGCTTGCAATATATCTTCCAGAACCTGAATAGTACACTCTGACTGACTATCTGTCTGCGGATCAAAAGTGGTGCTAAGCTAAACCCTAGTACCCAACTCTCTCTAAATAGACCTCCAGAAGTGCGAAGACCTCAGTCGGAGATGATAGAAACTGGCACACCATGCAACCGGACAATCTCCCGAATATAGATCTGAGCCAACCTCTCAGAACTGTAGAAAGTCTGAATCGGCAAAAAGTGAACAGACTTAGTCAACCTATCCATGATAACCCAAATAGCATCAAATCTCCACAAGATACGTGGAAAACTGACTACAAAGTCCATAGCAATCTGCTCCCATTTCCACTTTGAAATGGGTAGCCTCTGAGATAAACCACCTGGCCTCTGGTGCTCAAACTTTACCTGCTGACAGTTCAAGCACCTAGATATGAAAGCTAAAATATCCCTCTTCATCCCACACCACCAGTAGTGCTGCCTCAAGTCACGATATATCTTAGTTGCCCTGGGATGAATGGAATACCTAGAATAATGAGCTTCCTCAAATATCAATCTGACCAAGTCACCAACTTTAGGAATGCAAATATGACCCTCGATCCATGGGATACCCTCTGAATCTAAAGTCACCTTCATAGCCTCACCACTCAACACCTTGTTATGAATGATCCTCAACCTTCCATCATCAAACTGTTGTGCTCGAATCTGCTCTAACAAGGAAGATCTAGCCTCAATACAAGCAAGAATATGACCCGTCTCAGAAATATTAAGTCTAATCAACCTGTTAGCCAAGGACTGTATGTCCCAAGCTAAAGGTCGCTCCTCTGTCGCTAAGAAAGCCAAGCTACACATACTCACCGCCTTCCAGCTCAAGGCATATGCCACCATATTTGCCTTGCCCGGATGATAAAGAATAGAGAGGTCATAGTCCTTTAGTAACTCCAACCACCTACGCTGCCTCAAATTTAGATCCTTCTAGCTGAAAATATATTGAAGACTATGATGGTCAGTAAAGATCTCACAATGCATACCATAAAGATAATGCCTCCACATCTTCAATGCAAAAACTACCACTGCTAACTCTAAGTCATGTATGGGGTAATTCCTCTCGTGCACCTTCAACTGTCTAGAAGTATATGCAATAACCCAACCCTGCTGCATCAACACACAACCAAAACCAACACCTAAAGCATCACAATATACAGTGAAACCATGACCCTCGATCGAAAGAGTAAGAATTGGAGCTAAAGTCAACAAGGCCTTGAGCTTCAGAAAGCTCACCTCACACTCATCTGTCCACTGGAAGGGAACATTCTTCTGAGTCAATCTAGTCAATGAAGTTGTTATCGAAGAAAATCCCTCCACAAACCATCTGTAATAACCTGCCAACCCGATGAAACTGTGAACCTTCATAGGAGAAGTAGGCCTAGCCCAATCATGAGCTGCTACAATCTTTGCCGGATCTACCATAATCCCATCCTTGGACTGTGAACCTCATGCATGTGGCTCTTACCGTCATGACCACCTGACCTACCAGACTAAGGACTACCTCTAGTACCCTGGGGACCACCCCTACTACCCTGTGAACCGCCTCTAGCTGGTGGTGATGGAGCCCTAGGGGCCTGAACCAACTGATCCTGATGCTTAGGGTGCTATACTGATGGGCTCTCTCTAGCAAAGTGGCCTATCTCACTATACTCATAACAACCCCAACCAAATGTACTCCGCTGTAAAGACCCGGTTCAATCAAAATGACCACTACGAGGACCCTGAATGACTACCTCGTGGAGCGGGAATAATACTCTGGCTACTCTGACCCTCAGAAGCTTGTAAAGTTGCCTGAATAGGCCGTCTCGGCTAGAATCACTGTTGGTGCTGACCTCTACCATAATAGCCTCTACCACGGGCCTGTGAACTGCTAAAACTGCCCTGATGGTGGGGCCTCTTATCGCTGCCCTTTTGGGCCTCACGAAGTATGCCCTTAATAGTATGGGAATGATCAACTACCTCCAGAAAATACTGACCCAATGTTACCATACCCTCTGTGGCCAAGCGAAGATGCAAGGTCAAACCTCAAACAAATCGGCGTACTCTCTAATGCTCGGTGGGAAAAATCATAGTGGAGTGTCTGGACAACTGGTGGAAGCAGACCTCATACTCAGTCACAGTCATGGAGCCCTGCTCCAACCTAGAGAACTAATCCATCAACCGCTCTCTCATGCTACATGGTACATACTTCTCCAAAAAAACTGTGGAGAACTGGGCCTAAGTAAGCAGAGGTGACCCAGCTGGTCTGCAACCAACAAATGACCTCCACTACTATTTTGCTAGACCATCTAGCTGAAACGCAGTGTAATCTGCTCCATGTGACTCAACTAACCCTAAATTATGTAACCTCTCCTGGTAGCTAGTCTGAAACTCGTGCGCATCCTCCCTAGAAGCACCTGAAAACCTCGGAGGACCCAATCTAAGAACCTACCCAGCATCTTCTGCTCCTCAGAAGACATAACTGGCATGGCTGGAAGAGGTAGAGCAACTGTAGGAACAGATAATACCTCTAATTTGGGAGCCGCAGCAGCAGGCTGCGCTCCTGAACCTTGTGATGCCGCCTGAGCTGAAGTCTAACCCTCATCTCTAACCTGAGAAACAATGGGAGTGGCCAACGAAGCTGCGGGCTGAGTCATACTCTCGAGGAACCCCAACAATTGAACCAAGGTGTCTTGCAATACTGGAGTAGCTACAAAACCTACTCAATATTGGGCTGGCCCCACATGCTCTGGCTCATATTGTACCTCATCCACTCTAACCTCAGGCTTTGGTGATGGTAGTCTAGCCGGGGCCTGAGCTGGCACTGCAGCATATGCCCTACCTCGACCTCTGGGTTGACCTCTACCTCATCCCCTAGCTGAAGTTCTAACTACAGGTGTAGGGGCCTCATCCTCACCCGCTGCAGATCTCATCTGAACCATCTGAGAAAGAGTGAAACAAAGATACTCAGGAGTTGATCAAGTCAAGAATGCATGGCAAGGAATCAAACAATATGATATATTTCCTAGGAATGTCCTATATCCTCTCGCAGATTAGATACGGACGTCATCGTACCAATCCACGAGAATCTACTAGACACTTGCTTTTGTACTGGCGAGACCGGTGAACCTGGAGCTCTGATACCACTCTGTCATGATCTAAAACTGGGCCATGATGGCATCTACATAACCCTCTAGTAGACAAGCCAAAACCCAATGATGCGGAAGACAATAATAATAATTAAACTAAGGAAAAGCAAAAGATATAAATGAAAAGACAGGTCCAATAACATATATACTTACCAACGTACAAAATATACAAAAGATGGCCCTAAAGTGACCGAATTGACAAAACAATATGAGAACCAACCCGAACCTGGTGTCACTAGTACAAGAGCGACTAAGCAAGGAGTAGCTATACAATAGACTCTGTCTATCCAAAATACAAAAATATAGACATGGTATACAAGATGGATAGCATGTAACGTCTCCAAAAGCGCCAGGAGCTCACTGCAACAAGCCTCGAATGACAGGAAGGTCAATGAGGGTGGCTCGTACTAGGTGTTGCATCAAAAAAAGATGCAGAGTGTAGTATGAGTACCAAGACAACGGGTACTCCATAGGCATCATAGGCCGACCGAGTGCAGAAAGATAATATATAGGTAATAAGATACAGGAAAGCATTTAAAACACAGGGATCCACCTAAATCTAGTTATTAAAGCCAAAATCGAAAAAGACAAACTGATAAAAGGGCAAAGCAATAAAAGGATCCAACCCGATCAACAACAATCCAAAAGCACCAACAAGGTAAGGCCATGAAAATGATATAATGTATGAATGCATAATAATATAAACCCGGAATACCGCATCGGGCTCCTAGAATACTGCCTCGGACTATGCATATATATGAGTAGATGAATGGAAGGTAAAAACCCAGAATAACGCATCGGGGGTCCGAAATGTTGTATAAAAATAGTGTTTTCCCATATTTCCTTCCAAAACCCGTAGTAAAGTCCAATACAATTCAATTCAAAATCCCAAATTCACCGTAGCCGTAGTAAACTCAATTTAAAACCAAAACTCTTTGAAAATGCTTTCCTCCTATATCCATGAGGTGCGATGCAATATGAACATGAAATAACCAACCAGAGGAAACTATACACAACAAGGCAAAAACAGGACAAAATACCCTCCAAACCAACAAAACTGACCTAGAGCTCCGTCCAAATCCAAGTTATGGCCTCGGGCCCACAGTTATACACAACAGTAGAACAAAGCGAATAAGACAGGGAAATAACACATAAATTCATCAAGATTCTTTACTCTACCTCTAGAACTTCCTAAAATCAACTAGGGATTCTAAGCTAGCCACAACAGTACTACAAGCTCCTAGACTAAGGATGAACATGATAATTCTACACAAAAATCTGAAATGGCCAATTATAAGTGATAAACAGGATTCAAGCCTAAATCTATCTAAAATCCAACCTAACGTTCCAGTATCAAATAAATGTATAAAATCTAACTACACTCAGTCTTGAAAGTAAATTATAACCTACCACGGGGCCAAACTGCAAACACGAACCGTCACTCGTGTGCCTTTCCCTTCCTAACAGCCTCAAAAAGCTATCACGCTATCAAGAACATAAACTAGATGTCATGACAGGAAGAACGACATCCATATTGATATACAAAAAATCGAGACAGAAATCAGGTCGGAAAATGACCCTCGGGGCTCGCATAATGAAACAGAAAATAAAAATTGCAATTATATCTGCAATGGGTTAAGGAACCCATACCCAAAATTTGAGCGCGGACGGAGTTTATTTTAGGGCTCAAAACAGCCTTGAAGTGCTACTAATTCAAGGGATTTATCAAGGAAACAATGAAAAATTAATGGATTTAACGAGGATTAACAACGTAAAAGAGATGAGAGGAGAAGAAGGGACTTACCAAATGAAGTAGACTGAGAAGGGGAGTTGAAACCGGAGCTTGGAAGCTTTAACAATGGAGAATCAAGAAATGATGGAGGAGAAAATGAAGTTGGCAGCTTAAATAGCTGCCAGGGGTCCTTCATCGCGATCTTGAAGGAACCCATGCGTTCGCGAGGAAATGCTAGCTAGACCATCGCGATCGCGATGGTCCAGCCCCGCGTTTGTGAGGAGGAAACTGGGCTGAGTCTCAGCTGGCTTCATCGCGGTCACGAAGCGCAACCCACGCAATCGCGACGGCCACCTCGCGATCACGATGACCAACTGGTCTGCAACTTTTATAGCAGCAACCAGCAATTCACCAAGGCCAGAAGTTCATCCGACAGACCCTCGGGATTCATTCAGATCCTCGTGAACACAAACTAACCATGCTACTCTACTATAAATAGCATTTCGGACTCAATGAAACTCCCAACGGAGATTGGTTTAATGAAAAGTGGGCCCTGTGCCCAAAATTGACTTGGAACTCAATACCTCAAAAGGCATCCGGAAGCCCCGGGACCCGAACCCAAGGTCCCTCTAGCCTAATGTTGATATTTCGGAGCTAACAGCGCTGATGGAATTTCCATTTGAGGTCGTCTTCTTCGAATGTTGACCAAGGTCAGCCCAACCAGCCAAACTGGCTAGAAAACACAGAAAGCAACCCAAAACTAAACCGAAAGCACTCAGACCCAGACCAATGATCCTACTAGACCAAAATCCCTATTAAGGAGCCAACGGAACTATCAGAATTTGATTTTGGGCATGTTTACCAAGAAAGTTGACCACAGTCAAGGATTTTCTAAGTTCAAGTTCTAAAATAGGAAAATGACCATAATGACCTAACGAACATCTCGAGCACCAAACTGTCAGTGCTGACAAGTCATAAATGACTTGTAGTAGCTAAGGAAAAGCTTGAAACATGGAAAAAGCATGAAAAAGGGAAAATAAATGGGAGGGTCATTACACCAAGATTCACTATCTTAGCGTTCAAGACATTTGAAATGGACCCACAATTATGCCTCAACCATGAAAAATCAAAGAAATTATAGAATGGAAATTTGGGATGTACTCAATCAATACCACAACTTAACTTTTATCAAATAAAGATTGAGATTTTAAACTTAAGAGAGTTCATACCAAGAAAGTGAGAGTGAGAAGTGAAACGCTTAATGGAGAATGGAGCTTTGAAGCTCTTTTTCAATGGCAGATCTGTAGTGTGTTCCATTGGACAAAGGGCACGATGATGGCGACTAGTGGTTCACGGTGGCGGTGCATGGAGAGTAAGATAAGAAGGTGGAAGGTTTTTGTGAGATGGAGGTTTGGGGTCAATGGAGTTTGAAAGAGTTAGAGAGTGAGAAGAGAGAAATAAAATCAGATAAAGGGAGAAAGAAGAAGAAAAACCATGCGGGTCAACTACCGGGTCGGGGGGGTTAAGGGTTCAAAAGACCATACATGCATTTGTGGCTCACTTGCAGGCCGCAAGTAACACACAAAGGATGACTCTTTTGAGATTTTTGCTTCAATGCTCTATTCGGGCATTGCATTCCACTTGCGAATGCCAATCAGTGTTTGCGTGCCGCAAGTGGGGCACAAAAGTCCTCATTTTCTTCTCAATTCTCCAGGTGTTCTGTTTAAGATTGCATTTCACTTGCAGACTGCAAACAAGCATTTGTTGTCCCCAAGTGTGGCGCAAGTCCTTTCTAGTAGCCTTCAAACACTTTGGAATTTTCCCATGCTTCTGCATTCCTAAACACACCCAAAAAAAACAAAGAGTGAAGTAAAACAAAATCATATAAACACTTGGGTTGCCTCTCAAGAAGAGCTTGATTTAACATTGCGGCATGATAACAATACCTCAAGATCATGGAACATCCGGAGGGACGCCTAGGATATCGGCAAACTTCCATCCAATAAGTCGGATGTACTTCCTCACCATGGCCAGTAGAGCTTCCCTTTGCCTCTCTTTTAACTACTTGGAGGTGAAAATCGGTAAAGTATCATTAGGACCAAGATAAACGTCCCTCAAGTGTAGTGGACTAGGCTTGAACTCCGAACTTGGATAGGTAGAGAAAACTAAAAAGAACTTCATACGACGATTTTCCTCTAAATTTTTCTTCAAAATTCATCTCAATCAGCTCATCACTTATGTCATCATATAGATCACTTGCAAGTCCTTCGGCTGCTTCATTGACTTGCACACACTAAAGGTGACCTACTCTTCACCCATACGAAATTTCAACTCCCCGCACTCAACATAAACTATAGCACATCCGGTGGCCAAGAATGGGCACCCCAAAATGATTGGCACTTCTGTTTGAGTCTTGAAACTCATTCCAAACAATTTCTAATTTATCTAAGGGTCCTTCCACTGGTTTTCAAGCTCAATAAGGCATAGGGGACGTCATGAAGATGATGTAAATTTTTAGGTGTTACATATTGTGTACTAATTTTTTTCTTATTTGAATTATACAATATGACGTATTTATATAATAATAATAATAATAATAAACCAATTAATTCTTTCTAAATATTTTGGGTAAAGTCCGATCATTTTTAGATTTAGAATTCTTTATATATAAAGAGGGAAAAAGATAAAAATCAATAAAATCCTCAGGTATGCTTCTCAAATATTCCTACTATTTCTCTTTCTCAACGACAAAATATATGTTATAGTTTCTCGAGCTAATTTTCTATTTTTAATGGTTTTGATTTTATCTTGCAGTAAAGAACACTTTGACTAATGAGAGGGCCAAGACTTGGGATAATTATTCGATTAAATTTATTCACATTGGTAAAAATAAAATAAAATTCTTTGTTTGTTGATGTTCAATGTTGGATTGAAGAATGATACATTTGTTAGTGATCTGTTTAAAATTAAAATTCTTTTGAGGTGCCTACGATTTTAATTTTCGGAAAAAACTCTTACAAAATTATAACATCTATTTCTTTTACTTTTTATTCAAGGATTTATATTTCAATGCTATATTTTTTGAGTAATGGTTAATTATGCATGTACCATCGTGTATGCTATCTGCGGACAATACAATATTGATAGATTAGATACACGGTGTAGTTAATTATATACTGGAGATTTACAGACTCTAGATAGAATCTATTGTTATCATCTTATTTTTTTATCCAATAATATTGCAATTTTACTAGACTTTGGTGATCAAAAGAATTCTCTTCTAATTGCTTTAAAATTTTTGGTTTAAGTATTTATTTTTATGAATGTGTTGATAGTCCAAGCTAACAGTGTGTATTGGTTTCTTTTTCATTTATTTATTTTCTTTTTATTTTTCAAGAAAGTTTATACATATGAATCTATTTTATCATCTATCATGATATATTATTTTTTATTTCATCAATTATTTTACCTTAAAAATTAAGGAGTTCTAAAATATATGGTAGGAGGTATTAGGAGAATTAATAATTAAAATTGACTAAAATCTTATTTTATTCTGTTCTTATTTCAATATGTAAATCCCTGCGCAGTTGTCACGCTCTGAGCCTACATCTTGAACGTAATATGGTGCTTAGAGCCACAAGTGATCCCAAGCTAACCCATGGTCTGGCATGTCCTAAACAAATCTCATATTTAAAACTGAGCGGAAACTAATTTGATAAAAACATAAGTTTTTGAATTCAAATGAGAAATCTCTAAAATAATATTAAGTTCTGAAAAGTGAAACCCAATCTGAAAACAAGCTGAATATCTAACTCTATGTCTGGAAGCCTCGACTATTGACGAGCGGCTGGGATAAGTCCTCAGCTAACTCTAAATACTGAAACTGAAAATACTAAAGATAATATCATAAAAGTCCGTCCTCGAATGATGAGGACTCACCACTGGTAACCGCTAATGTGGCACTGGATCGCACTAACTGTGATGCTGAGACTTGGAGCCTGAACCGGATATCATAATACGATATACCGCGAAGAAGTATGTGGTCAGTACTTTGAATGTACTGAGCATGTAAGATATGCACTAACTTTAAAATCATGAGAAAGCATGTATGTACTAAAAGCATGGCTGAAAACTGGACTAAGTATGAACATCTGAGAATGCATAAGTCAAACTGTAGAACATAAGTTCTTTCACTGAAGAGGGTGTAAATTATGTTTCTGAACTGTAACTGTAAGATCAGAGTGTTTAAAGATAAGTAAAACTGTTACTTGGAGATCCATAGACTAAAAAGATGAATTATGTTTGTGAGTCATGAAATAGTTCAACTGAGCTGAAAACCATGAGTCATGTTTAACGTAAATTCTTAGGGGAGTTTCTTCTACTGAGCATGCTGAAAATACTGATGTACGGTACTAAATGCAAACTGAGTTCAAAGAACTGTATTGTAGTACAATGGCCCAAATATAAGATGCATAAAATATGAGATGCAGAAGTATCCTAAAAAGACATAATGAAAACAGTAAAACTGAACTAAGGGTCATGTACAAGTCTACTGAGTCAAATTTTTTGGGAGAGTCTGTTAACTGACATAAACCACGTGAGCTAAACGTGGAGTTCGATGTATATACCCCATCGAGAGGACTCAATATACCTTGTCAGGGTATAGAGGCATGACTGGCATGACCACTAGTTCTGATGCCCAACTAAGGGGATAAATAAACCTACGATGGTACGTAGTTCTGAGAATTTTGGGCACGCTGGACCCTAGTCCAAATCGGTTCTAAGTACTACTCCCAAAACTGATTATGCTAGCTCATTTAAATTAAAGTTCTGAAATGCTGCGTCAAAAATAGACTAGTCTGAAATTATTCTTTTCTAAAAAGTTGTAAACTAAAAATTGACTAAATTCTGTTTTAAAGCTCAATATTAGAAATCTGGGTTAAACTCAGAAGGAATCTAGTTCATGAGAAAATACTTCAATTTTTGTCTAAGTTTTTGAAAAGACAGCTAAATTATGCAAAAGATGCTGTAACTTTAGGCTAAGCCTGTTTTATCTGAATTCTAGGGATTTTAAAAAAATATTCATAAAACTTCATGCAATATCTCTTAAAACATGTACGGAAACATATTAAATCGTAAGGAGTTCAATTCTGTAAAACATGCATAGTTGGGTATGAACCACTTGTGAAAATCATAGTGAAATCTAAAACTTTGGGCATGAAGGTGAAAAGAAACCCTCATTGAAATTCCACATACCTGAACTTGAAGCTTTCTTGAACTAAGAATGGAGTTTGAAGTTTTGGAGAAGAAAGCCATAGGTTTGATGGACAGAAGACTGCTTTTGTTCTCTCTTTCTGAGGTTTGATCGATGGAATGAGGGGAAATTTGCCTAAGCCTGACTAAAACCTCTCTACTTAGGCTTAAAATGACTTAGTATAAGAGTTAAAAGGATAGGAAAAATCTAAAATACCCTTGAGAAAACTTAACTGAAAAGCTGCTAAAATTTTTGAAACCAGGTTCTACGGTCAGTGGACCTGGTCTGTGGACTAGTCCATGGCTCGTGAACCTGGTCTGTGGTTCTCATGGTTTTTTTTGCAAGGCTGCAGGCCTGATTTCCACGGCGGCAGACCACGGCCTGTGGATTGTTCCACAGTCCGTGGACCTGGTCCGTTGTTCTCAGGCCCCTTTGCTGATCCTCGGGTCTGTTTTCACGGTGCGTGGACCTGGTTTGTGGTCCCTGTTTGTCATTTTTGACTGACAGACACTTCTTGGTAAAACATTGATAACATTTTACTCCGATCTCTGATTAACGCAAAGTCGGTGGTGTTAGAGAGAAGACTCGAAGATCTTTAACTTGGTGGGTCCTCGGCCACCTAACTCTTTTAATTCAAGGTGTAATAATCGTTTGAAGTTGTCCCTAGTTGAGTATTGCATAAAAACTTAATCGGTTGAGGTTCTTTCAACTTAACTTGATGATAGGAGTTTCTTATGAACATGATTCGCATCTGAAACACTTCCAACACTAAGAAATCGATCATAATACCTATGGAAAGCAGTTCGAGTCATAGCTTAAAATTTTTAGGGTGTACAATAGTACTTTAAAATTGACTAAAATTTTACTTCTTAACTCTTTCCTTATTTGAACAATATGAAAAGTCTTAACATTTAAGACTTAAAAAATCAATTACAATTTTATTAACTTATAACAATCCCCTCTTTGTTAAACTAAATTATTTCTTAATTATTTTAACCAATATAACTATCATTCATTCTATGTTACTTTTTTTCAACACAAAATACTTATCGACTTTTCCTATTTCTTTTTCTTATTTGTTTGTTTTAAAATAATAAACGTAAATACTATGCTTCTATTTTAACGTATATTTCTATTTTACATCATTTGTACTTCTTATATAAAAAATTTAATTGCTTTACTCCACATACACTCACTTTTCTACAAAAAAAAAATTAGAGTTTATTTTGTATCTTGACAAATTAAAATTTGTTTGCATTTTTTTAATTTCCAAAAATTAGAAAAGAATCTTCATAAATTAGAAACTACCTATCTATCTATCTATCTATATATATATATATATATATATATATATATATATATATATATATATATATATTATATATATATATACTTCCAAAATACGTACAAATAAATGTTGGTTGAACTTTATTAAAAGCATGAAGACTCTTATAAATGTTGGTTGAACTTTTTACCCTTCGGTAAAAGACTCTACAATAGATAAAATTGTCATTTACTCTACAATAGACCTTTTCTTGTTATTTACTCTCGTTAGTTAAATCTACACTATTTTTTTTGTTTTAATTATGTAAAGGTGTTTGACTAGACACATAAATTAAGAGGAAAAGAAAAAATTTTGAGCTGAAATATTATAACAAACTGAAGGAAAAACTAATGAATTGGAGCAAACACTTAAACATTATCATTTTTTAATTTGAAATTTATAATTTTCTTTCCAAATTCTTATATTGTTACACAAACACATCTTTTAAATATTATTTATACTATTTTATATGTAAAAGTAACAACAACAGCAATAATTAAAATAATAATAATAATGAAAATAACAACAACAACAATAAAACATAACAATAATAGAAGTTCTCTAAACTAGTCTATAATATATCCTCACGACAACGACGACGACGACAACAACAACAACAATAATAACGAAAATAATAACAATAATAATAACATCGAAAATAACAACAACACCAACAATGACGACTACGACAACAACAACAACAAGAAGAAGAAAAACAACACCAACAACAACACCAATGATAACGATGACGACGACGATGACAATGACGATAACGACAACAACGACGACAACAATGACGACAACAACAACAATAATAATAACAATAATAGAAGTTCTCTACACTAGTCTAAAACATATCCTCAACTACTAGCTATCACCTATATGGATCTTTTTTTTTAATTGTGTCCTATCTTTAGCTAAGTCTGCACCAAGCATATGTAGATTTTTTGAGACAAATCTCTTCAATGTGTTTTTAGGTCTACATCATCCATTTTTAAAAATTCACTTACATAGTTTCATATTTGTAGGTTGACGCAGAACACGCCCAAATCATCTCAAGCGACCTTCTAATATTTTATCCTCAATGTATGCTACTTGCACCTTCTGGTGAATGCGGTCATTTCTAATCTTATCTAATCCAGTATGACTATACATCCATTTTAACATCTGTATTTTTGAAATACTCATTTTGTAGATATATCATCAATTTCTGAAGACTACTTCACTGATTTCTGATCTATTGCACCTGGTAAGAGCATTGTGGGTGTTAGAGATGGTATTAAGTCAGTGCCTTTGAACTTGCAGTAGTTGTTTCTTTGTTGTAATTCCAGTTCCTTAGTTTCATTTTCTTAGTTACAACCTATAAGGTGACTATTTACCTTAGTTGGAGAACCTATAAGGGTTACTATTTACCTTAGTTGGATTAGTTGCCTTTTCTTTTCTTTTTTTCTTATTTCATTTTATAAGTCTATTTTCATCTTATATATTTACATCTAATCACCTGGGTTAGGTGTTTTGATTAAAGAAAATAAAAAATTTTGTGGATATGTTGAACTTTAGCAACCCAATATTTACTATCATGTAATATTATCGATTTTGTAGTTGTATTATAGAATTTAACTTTTACTTTGATAGGCATCCTTCTATCACATAACAATCTGGTAGCACTTTTCTATTTCAATTATCCAGTTTAATCCTATGAATGACATCTCCATCTGTAATTTCATTCTCATGAAATAACTAGTCTAAATAATTAAATTGTATGCTTGCATTTTGGCGTCACAATAATATCTAGTCTCACCTCAACTTATCTCTTCTCATACTGACTAAACATGCAATACATGTATTTGGTCTTACTTCTATTGATCCTGAAATTCTCTCTCTAAAGTGCTTTTCCATATTTCATGTTTTTTTATTGATACCCTTGTTAGATTCGTTAATTAACATAATATCATCGGCAAATAACATACAACATGGAATCTCATTTTGTTTTTGTTGGTTAGTTCGTCCATAAGTTGGGTAAACAAGTATGGGCTCAATGTTGATCTCTGGTGTAAACCCACTGTTATAGGAAACTTCTCAGTATCACCTACTGTTATTTTCACGCTAGTGTCGACTCTTTAATGCATGTCTTTTTTGATATTTATATATTTAATATGAATTCTTTAGTCTCTATCACCCACCAAAGGACCTTGTGTGGTACTCCATCATATGCTTTCTCTAGATCAACAAACATCATGTACTGATCTTTCTTCTTTTCGCAATAGATTTTCATCAATCTTTTTAGAAATTAATGAATATCTCTCTCTTGTAGATCTACCAAGCATAAATTCAAATTGATTCTCTTCCACTCTTGTTATGTTCTTAAATCTACGCTCTATCACAATTTTTCAGAATTTCATCTAATGACTCATGAGTTTAATGCCAGGATAATTCATACAACTTTGAATATCTCCTTTGTTCATATAAATCGAAATTAAGGTACTCTTCTTCCAATCATTCGACATCCTACCACTTCTTAGTATAACATTGAGAATAGCTTGGTGAACCATTCTACTCCGACCTCTCCAAGACACTTCAAAACCTCTATAGGAATACTATCAGGACAACAAACTTTTCAAGTTCTCATATCTTTCATGACATTCTTTACGTACCTCTATCCACCTAATTCTACAAGTGTAGCTAAATTTTCTATTATTTTTAGATATTTGGAGGTCTAAAATGTTATTCTCATGGTTCGAATTGAACATTGATTTAAGTAGCCTCTCTATCTCTCCTTGATCTCATTATCTCCTCGCAAAACTCGTTGAGAATCATCCTTAATATACTTCACCTGGTTTAAACTTTTACTACTCTCTCAGTCATGTTAGTTTACACATTTCTTTCTCCTCTTCTCGTGTCCCTAGCTTTTGATACAAGCTATCTAGAGTTTCTCCTCGAACTTACTAATAGCCTTCTTAGCTTCCCTCTAAGCTCTTTTGTATTCTTCAAAAGCTTCTCCATCCTCTGCTTTTGACAATTTCCTATAGCACTCTGTTTTAGCTTAGTACCTCCTCATTCCACCATTAAACGATAGGAATCCAAGTTATCAAAATAATTTCATCTTATTGAACAAAAATGGTAGCAATGTTCCTTCATTGATCAATGTGTTGGATCAAAAGTGTAAACATGCATCAAAAAGGTACCAAGCATTCATTTCAATGACATCATAGAAGTTTACAGCACAACAAATGTGGATTCGATTGTCCCCTATTTCAGTACTTGTCCTTCCCAAAATAAAGGTTAAAAAAGGACACGCATCTAAAGTGCCAAGAATAATGTTCTATAAATACATTTGACTAACATTAAACCATACAAGAAACACAAAATTGATTCACAGTTGACGTGGAGATACCTAAATATAGGGTTCAACTAATTACATATTACAAGGCATAAAAATGGAAAAACCAGTAAGCCCAAAGACTCATTCAGTGGCAGTTTCCAACTTTTCTTCTGCTTTTAGGTCAATTTGCTACCTCATAAAACTTCAAAGCAGTGATACAACAAAACCTATAAAGATCAGCTTGATTGTTTTTGTCAATGACGGTGCACTAGAGAAATTTACTCTCCGAGCTTGGTCCCTGCAAAAGTGTGAGATACTGTAAGAATACTTAATAACTGCTATTGCCAAAAAAGGGTATACATTTCCCTGCAGACACCAACATTCTCTACATTCTGAAATATTCAGGAGAAGCTTCTTTTTCCCCTATGGAAGGACGAGATTCAAATATTATGCCTTGAAGAGGACTCGAACCTACACGCTCTTTAGCACAAGATTTTGAGTCTCGCGTGTCTACCATTTCACCACCAAGGCATCTTGAAAGTGAATCGTATTCCATGAATATGATATCTATCTGGTGTGATGTATGGAATATATGACAAAGGTGGATCTATTGATTGGTCATGTCATATAGGCCCGAGTTGGACATCCAATTGCTTCGATTAACGAAAGATAATAACTAAGGAGAAAACTCCCTCTGGTATGATTAAGCAGTATTAGCAATAGGAGATCTAAGACATCTTACTTCTGTAAAGGTGACAGTGCACCACAAAAGATGGTGTTTGCTGGAACTGGAAGCTCTGTGATCTCCGGATTCACCACACTAACATAAGTTTCTTGGCCAAGGTACCACGAGTCAAGGTTTTGAGCACGTAAATTCCAAATGCCAGCATTGTCTAGGAAGACTAAAATGGCAGTCCAAGCACCTGGAAACACCTGTAAGAGAGTTTATAAATGAATATTTTTCACAAATACTAGCAGAAAGTTTTACCAAGTATGACAAAGAAGACAATGAAGGTGGGACAAATATTTTCTTTTGAAGGAAAGCCTTGGAGTAACTGCTAAAGTTGTTGCCATGTGACCTGGAGGTCACGGGTTCAAGCCGTGGAAACAGCCTCTTGCAGAAACGCAAGGTAAGGCTGCATACAATAAACCCTTGTGGTTCGGCCCTTCCACGGACCCCGCGCATAGCGGGAGCTTTAGTGCACCGGGCTACCCTTTTTTTCTGACTCTAAAAGGACAAGGAATTTCATCTTTGCATGCATTGGAGCAATTAACATCTCGGTAGAAACTACAATAAATATTAAGGTGACATATATATTGGAGAATGAACTTTTTTGAGCAATATCTGTTCAAGAGAAGTAGACAGACAATTTAACCTGGGTAGTGCATCGAGCAACACCATCCCATTTGTTGTAGGTGCTTCTACTATTCTCTGTCCATAGCCCGTAGTCCATACTATGTCATTTTGAGAACGAGAAGTTCAGATTTCTGATTCCAAACTGAAAAAAAGTGATTCAGGCAACTGTATGAAAATACACTACTCACCCGACAACAAAAAAGGCATAGCCGTCAAGATGATAGCTCTGAACAGTTGTATCATTGTTTTGGAATATGATTTCCACGAATGCTTTGTAAGTACCATTAATTACAGAAGTATCAACTTTTGCTGGCCTGCTCATCATTTTATTGGGGAAGTCAAGCTTGAAAACACCTGGGATGTTAAATTGCTGAGCATGTTTTAGAGGTGTTGATGGTGCTAAGTATGAAATACCACTGAGAGTAGTGCGCCACTTCTCCTCTATTAGCTCTGCAGGCCTATTATGAAGGACAAAGACATCAGTCACAATGATTTCACCATATTTGAAGGATCCTTGGGGGTTTGGCCGTGCAGCACCAGCAGAAACATTCCATCTGCAGAATATTACAATAATAAGTTAGCAACAGATCCTTGAAAATCGAGAACCTCGCACTTAAATCCTATATTTAGAGCAGTTGTGGCTACATAGTGATCAAGACTATACAACCTTCCGACTGATATTAAGCTACCATATTTCTTTTTCATTTTTATATTTTTGAGGAAGGGGGTTGGGTTGGAGGGGAGAAAACATCCTGTATCTCTACTTTCAGTAACACATGTTGACAAATTGTTCAGTAAGCAGATGATGAACAATATTTTGATAACTAATGATGCACACAACTAACTTGGGGAGATAACATAATTTAGCAAAGAATAATTACACTTTCTACAACCTTATGGATCTCGCTTGACTCATTGAGAAATATGTGTCAGATTCATTAGGAGGGTCTGGAAGAGGACCTGAAGCGGGTCCTTGTGAATTTGAGTAATGCAAGACAGAGACTCCTACCGACTTCGACGAATCAGAGGAATTAACAAAGCGTGGACTGGCAACAATGTAATAATCAGTGCTGGCATTTTGATCCATTGTGACCAGGAATGAATAAGATTGACCAACGTAGATATCCAAGCTTGTGTAGTTCTGTTGTACTGTGTATGAACCTTCAGTCTCCACAAGAAGAAGGTTATGACTTTGGATTCTGAAATTCAAGCTAGTTGAAACACCAACATTGTGTACTCGAAAGCGGTATGTTTTGCCTGTTATATATAAACATGACAAAAGACATCTGTGATAAAAAGAATTGAAGTATATGTAACTGAATGAAAATTTTGAGGTGCTAAAATGTTACTTCCCAATGATCTACTAACTGACAACATTCAGTACATATCACCATCACAACAGAAGAGGAATTTTCCGAACCCTTACTTGAGTCAAATACAAGGTCTCTCACACATTACAGTCAATTGACTCGGTTTCTGGTTAAGGATTTCGCCAAACTCTGATCCTCAAATGTGAAAGAGGCCTTGTGCACATAAGTCCAAACTTGAGTAAAGATACAGGTCAAGATTGATGAGTAAGCAAAGTATCTTCCTTAGATTGATTAAAGGGAAAAGTGTCAAATTTACCCCTCTACTTTAAAATATTAGTCACATTCATCCTCCGCTGTACTATGTAGCCAAATTTACCCCAGCGTTAGCAAAGTTCTCAAATATACCCTCAATCTAACGGATACCTCCAATTTGCCTTTTAATTACCCAATTTCACTTCATAACCCATAAATCCGGCTTTGCTAAATCCAATGCAATAGAATTTTGTGTAGTAATCTAACATAAAGTCAAAAGCTCCAGTAATGAGAATGATAATAGCATCTAAGAGTTCAACCTTTAAAATGCACCTCAAATAATCCTCCATCAATAATAATTAAATTTAAGCTTAAACCAAAAGTACCATGCAATGGAAAGGAAAAATGTAAAGGTATTAAAATCTGACGATGTACTGAAACCATACAGATAAAGCCCCAACGAGAAAGAAGAATGTAATAACCTGGTTCTACATTCACTGTCTGGAAGGCTATACCACTGGATACAACGGCATTATCATAATGGTAAGGACCTAGTCCATTGATTAGGATACCATCAGGAGCTCCAAGGCCAACTCCATTTTCAGTTTCTTGTCTGAGTTCCTAATGTCCCAAAGCATTTATAAGTGAGCCACTAAATATATAAGGATCTACATTTAACAAAATTGGGCTGACCTGTTAAAATTTGCAACCAACCTTATGACTCTTTATATACCAGTCACTAATAAAGAGTGTGATGTCCCCATCTGGTATCGCAAACGGCAGAGGAATGACATTTCTGTTGTTTATAGTGATTCCTCCATATCCACCAGCAGCTCTCTGGAAGCTTAAGGAAGGGAAATAAAAGAAACTGCCTATCTGATCTTTAACCTGAAATTCATATGTCCAATTCCAGCCAGATGGAATGGGACAATTTGTGCCAGATACACCATCTTGCCATGAATCCTTTCTCAGCTGGATGCCATTCCTGCACTTAATTAGCATTTTTATGTTCATTACAGCATCTAAGCTTGTGCATCCCTATAGATTTATTATTTATCATAGTGGGTTTTATGGTTTACCATGTAAGAAGCATAGGCTCATCAAGATCATTTTTTACATTGACAACCACATTCCAGTTGGTAGTGACATTGAGAATGGGTCCTGGAAATTGACCATTTATTCCAATCACCTGAAAACATATAAATCTTCATATATTAGCAATAAACATTGTCAATTGTAGAGTAAGATGAAAGCTCGAAAGGGTTGCAGCTAATTTTCTTAAAGAAAAGATCTATCATGGATTTTGTAAATGCGTCTAAGAATAAAGGAATCAGAAAAGGGAAAGCTAGAGTAAGGAAGGATATGAAGAGTGGCGCAAAACAAATCAACCAAAGTGTTCTGAGCCTAGCTGTCGGAACATGATAGGCATAGAAATTTTGAAGCAAAATATGAAGTTGTCCGGTTGTCAACATGTTGGCTTCTATAATCCCACGCTTAGTCTTCAAACTGTAGATTGTTGAAATGAAGCGCAAATATTTGAAACTAGATACTAACCAAAAATCAAAAGAAGCACTTGCCGATCACCCGAACAACACTTTACCATGTGTTTGACTCGTGAAAGTCAAATGTTAAGCTAAACTGACTTGCACATACTACAGTAGCAACACATGTAAATTGGAATTAGCTATTGACCAGATAAAAACATAAGCATCTAAAATCCAGCAGCAGAATATTTTAACTTCCAAACTAACATCTATAAGGCATACTTAATACAGTAAATTCCAGCATAGAGCTGACGACAAATA
This sequence comes from Jaltomata sinuosa, assembly GCA_003996215.1. Lineage (NCBI taxonomy): Eukaryota > Viridiplantae > Streptophyta > Magnoliopsida > Solanales > Solanaceae > Jaltomata > Jaltomata sinuosa. Next base: position 146,754 of record QJPP01001808.1, on the reverse strand, counting down.
TGGACTAAAAATCATAGGTCATAGGAGTAATTCAAATTAGCAACAGCTTTTATAAGAAGTTCAAAGTATGAAATGGTGTGATTAAATTATTGACATAACTCAATCCTAAAGATGAAGTAGGGGTCCTTAATAAGCGCAGAACCCAGTTCCCATTGCAACCAACGGAATTATTCTTTCTCCAATTTAACCCATAAAGTATTTTTATATATACGACCCGGGAATTTGACATGTTAAAGCTGGGAACTACAATTTAATTAAAGGACTAATTCAAGTCCCCTCCACCCTAAAACGAAGTTGAGTCATATATGCGTAGTAACAAATCTAATTATTCCTGCTATAGTAAATTAGAAGTAATTAAGATCAGAGAAAGAACCTGCTGCTTAACTCCAAGAGGAGAAGCTGTAACGTAGGAAACAGTCCAGTCATAATGTATATAAGGGTCTCCCGCTAAACAAACTGTTATCAAGCAGAGAAGCAAACTCAAGTAAAGGAAATAGCAATAATTTGGCAATCCAGAGAACATTTGGTTACAAGCTATTTCTGCAACTTTCTTGTTATCTGGTAATTGATGTGAAAATATAGAAAGAAATGGGTATCCGTAGCTTCGGGGTCTTCAGTTTTTACTTTAGCTTTTGCTTCTTCTTGTTTCAGTATGAAATTGAAAAGCACATGTGATGTTAGCTTGAGGGTTTGAGGAAGACAGCTTGGATGTTTGAAAGGGTAACGTCAGGGGCCCACATCTTTTACTTCTCGGAATCTCGAAAATAAAATACAAATTTTTATTTTTATTTTTACGGAAAAGGGCTAAAAATATCTCTGGACTATCTGAAAAGGTTTAAAAATACCCCTTGTTCATCTATTTGGTTAAAAATACCCCTCAATCCACCTTTTTGGCCCATTTTTACCCTTAAACCTAGCATTCCTTTTTTCTATTAATTTTTATTATTATTATTTATTACGTGGCACCTTTCTATTGGACAAAATTAAAACTCCAACCCACCAAACTTTTCCCTCCTGTCCCGACCCAATTCCAATGCCCCCATGACCCAAATTCATTTAAAAAAATTCATTAGCACTAAAAATTATACATCTCTCTTTCACCTGAACATAATCCCATTTTTTTCTTCTTTAAATCTTAAAATTCAGCAATTTCAAGGCTAAAAATTCGGCTAAAATGTCCCGATTTCTACTACAATAAGAGTATTCATTTCGGTCTTGTTGATGGTAGAAATTTGTGGCACTTTCGGAGCAAATGCAAATCGAATTGCATCTAATTGGAGCTGATCTTGGATCGTTGCAGATGGCGTTATGTTACTGCTGGTTCTGTTGATGGACTTGTTCATATTTGGTCGATATCAATGCTAAAATGATAAGCTAATTGAAAGAACACACATCCCTAATACGTTGTTGTCCATGGAGTGATCTTGGTAAACCTTTGGCTACCTCAGATAAGAGTGGAATCATATGTATTTAGTAGTGATTAATCAGAACATTGATATCACATGTATTTGATCTCTCTTCGAGCTCTCGGGATCATTATTATCAGTATTGTGTTGTAGATTTTTGCAGGATCTCTCTAAACGTATATCAGCTTTGGAGTATGTTTGAGCCAGAATTTTAGCCTTCAAAATACCTGAATTTTAAGCTTTGAATAAGAAGAAAAAAGTGAGATCAAGTTCAGGTGAAAGAGAGATGTATAATTTTGTGTGCTAATGAATTTTTTTAAATGGATTTGGGTCATGGGGCATTAGAATTGGGTCGGGGCAGGAGGAAAAAGTTTGGTGGGTTGGGGTTTTAATTTTGTCCAATAGAGAGTTGCCACGTAATAAATAATGTAATAATAAAAATTAATAAAAAAAAAGGGATGTTAGTTTTAAGGGTAAAAATGGGTCAAAAAGGTGAATTGAGGGGTATTTTTAGCCAAATAGATGAACAAGGGGTATTTTTAGCCCTTTTCCGTTATTTTTATTCCTCTTTCTTTTTGCTTTTCACTATTGAATGGCTGACAAGATTTTCGAACTTCAAAATTTTCTAGATCTCCCTCTTAAAAATATTCAAGCACCACTAGGGAGTACTTTAGCATGGATTTTCAAAAAGTTTCCAACTTTCTTTGAATGATTTTTCCTAAAGAGGAAAATAGAAGAGGGATGGAAGGGGTTGTTAGCCTTCAAATATTAATTTTGATAATGACAAATACTAACCTAAAAGTATAGTTACAGGCAAAAAGAAACAAGTAGCAGATCACCAAGAATCAAGGAAGAAATCAAGACAACAAATCAAGGTTGTCATAAAGGATGACTAAATGAAGAAAGAAGATAACAATTATCCTTGATTAATTGATCCCAAAAGGAAAGAAGATATACGACAGAAGTCAAGGAAGGAATCAAGTCCACCGGGCCAGAAGAGAAGAAACAGAAGACTGAAGCTACTAAATAAAGGAAAGAAGATATCTCACTACCAAGCACGGATCTTCTCACCTACAAAAGGAAGGAGCATCATGGATATATCTGATATGGACATGATTTACTCAATCAAGGATCCTCATCAATAATCCTTGATTGAACGAAATCCCTTGGGTTTCCTTACTTGAAAAGCTACACCTAGAATACCTACCAAAGTATAAAAAGCCAGCACCCCCAGAAAAAGAAGCACACAACTTCTCTTGAACAAGACCACTGTCTAGCTTTTATCTTTCATAATACTTTGTACTCCCTAGTGTCTACAATTGTAATCAAAAGAAAAAGAAAAAGTCAGTACTAGTTATACAGGTAGAGGTTGTGTCATTACAAAGTTTCAAGGAAGACAATCCTAGATTGTCAAGCTAGCTACATTCATTGTAAACCCTATTCACTCAAAGCTCTAAAGGAAACTCTTGAAACCCAAGGGAACTAGAATAGGCACCATGTCGGTGGTCCAAACCAATATAAAAACTTGTGTTCTTGTCTATTTCTATTTCCTGCATTTCTTTATAAATTGTTTATCAAACTAACTTGCAGGTAAGTCAACTAGTGTGTAGTCACAGTCGACTCGGTGGTAAAAAAAATTCAATTCACCCCCCTCTTGACTTTCAACTGGTATCAGAGCAGGTCTCACATTTCGGGTGCCTAACAGCACGTGAGAAAAGATCACATGGCAGCATATCAAATTCCAGGAGTAATACTACAAGAGGGAAACTCATCAAACCAACCTCCCTACTTCAATGGACAACACTACTCTCATTGGAAGGAAAGATTCAGAATCTTTGTGCAAACAAGTGATTTCCAAGCCTGGGTTGTGATAAAGAAAGGGCCAAAACTCATCCCTGGAATCACCACAAAAGACTCCACCAGCAAAGTTGATCTGGAAACATTTGAAGTCACTAAAGAACAATAGGAGGTAATTCAAACTAATGCTAGAGCCATAAGTTTACTTTACTGTGCAGTTAGCGGATCTGAATACGATAAGATCTCCACATGTGAAACTGCAAAAGAAATGTGAGATAAGCTAGAAGTCACATATGAAGGAACCACCAAAGTAAAAGAAGTCAGGATCAGTGCCTTAGTAAATGAGTATGAACTATTCAAGATGATTGGTGAAGAATCTGTGGAAACCATGTTCTCAAGATTTAGCAAAATTGTAGGAGAGCCTAAATCTCTAGGAATGGTCTACTCAAATGGATTACAGGTCAGGAAGCTCATCAGAAGTCTTCCCAAAATTTAGGAAACAAAGGTCACTATCCTTGAAGATGGAGATCTAGAAAACATGACCTATGATGAACTACGAGGAAACTTGATGGCCTATGAATGAAATCATATCAACAGGCATCTTAAGGAAGAAAAGAAGAAAATAGACATTTTTAATGCAATGCCCCAAGAAGACTCAGTAGACGAAATGGACAATGAAGGAAATGAAGCACTAGCTCTAATCAATCGAGGAGTCAGGCATATGATAAGACAGAGAAACCATAGGCCTCAGTCAAACAATCGAGGTAATAAATATCAACGAAATGATGACAGATGCTATCATTGTGGTAAAATAGGACATATCAAAATAAACTGTCCTGGACTTAGAAGAATGGGTGGTCGAAAGAACAACAACTCAAAGAACTTTAGAGCCTGGAGCGATCAAGAAACCTCAGAAGATGAGTCGACTGAAACAACCAATATATGTTTCATAGCTATCGGTGAAACAACTGAGGTAAGACACCCTGACTATCCAAATTGTGTAAATCTTCAATACTCTCTTGATTTGGTTACTGACGATCTGCAAAAGCTTATTGATGAATACAATAAGCTTGCAAAAGAAAAGAAAGACTGGCAAATTCTTCTTGAAGCAAGCCAAATTGAAGTAGCCTTGCTTGAAGAGGACCTTGGTGAAATCAAGATGCATCTAAACAGCACCAAGAAATCACCAAGTCAATGCTCAGTCAAAACTAATAAATCATCTTTAAAAGGTACTAAAGTGATTATTTTTCAAACTCCTCAAATGACTTTCGCTCTGCAAAAAGCTCTTTCAATCGCTCTCAACCCACTTGCTTTATTTGTGGTGAAAGTGGTCACAAAGCATTTAACTGCAGGAGATTCCACCTTGGAAAATGGATATGGAAAGCCAAAGATACTAGTACTAACCATCAAGGACCCAGATTTACTTGGGTACCTAAAAGAAACTGATTTAATTATTTTGCAGGAACACTCCAAGAAAATATACAAAAAGGGTATGCGGGTAATAGATAGTGGATGTTCCAGACACATGACAGGTAAAAGAGAGAATTTCAAACCAGTAAAGGACTTTGATGGTGGATATGTGAGATTTGGAGATAATGTCACATGTTGTTGGAGTGGGATCTATAACAATCAGCGCATCCTGCGATTTAATCGAAGTCTACCTGGTTGATGGATTAAAGCATAATCTACTCAGCATTAGCCAACTTTGTGATGTAGGATTCGATATGTTATTCAATTCTCTCAAATGCACTATCAGCAATATAGCTAAGAACATCACCATCATTGGTGATCGAGTTGATAACATTTATGTCTTAAATAATGTTGATTTACCTACCTTAACATGCCTTACTGCTTTATCCTGTGATCTTTGGTTATCGCATAGAAAGCTTGGTCATGCAAGCATGCATGCTCTTGAGAAACTCTCCAGGCTTGAATTAGTTGAGAGGTTGCCAAAACTTAAGTTTGAAAAGGATCATATATGTGATGCCTGTCAACTTTGTAAGCAAACCCGCACCTCTTTCAAAGTCAAGGATATCGTAAGCACCTCTAAGCCTTTCCAACTTTTTCACATGGATCTTTTTAGTCCTACAAGGACTTCTAGCATTGGTGGTAAAAGATATGCTTTTGTTTTTGTTGATGACTTCTCTAGATTTACCTGGGTTATATTCCTTTCTTATAAACATGAAGAATTTGCTATCTTTGAAGTGTTTTGTAGAAAAGTACAAACAAAAGCAGGTTACTACATTTTCACGATTCACAGTGATCACGGAGGAGAATTTGAAAATAAAGACTTTGAGGAATTCTGCTCATTGAACGAATTCACTCAAAATTTCTCATCGCCCCGCTCACCTCAACAAAATGGAGTAGTGGAGCGCAAGAACAGATCACTTCAAGATACTGCACGAACAATGCTACTAGAACAAAGTCTTCCTGATAACTTCTGGGCAGAGGCAGTAAGCACAGCATGCCATATATTGAACAGATGTCTAATAAGGCCAATTCTGAAGAAAACACCATAAGAATTATAGAAGGGGAAGAAGACCAGCAACATTAGCAACTTCCACCCTTTTGGTTGTAAGTGTTTCATTCACAACAACGAAAAAACAAATTTGGGTAAGTTTGATCCAAAGAGTGATGAAGGTATTTTCTTAGGCTACTCTCTATCTAGTTTTGCCTTTAGAGTTTTCAATAAAAGAACTCTTAGTATTAAAGAATCTATTCATGTGGTTTTTGATGACTCTAACCCTAGTGTTCAAAACTCTAGTAGTTTTAGCTTTGATGAAGAACAGGTACAGAAGTCGACTTTAAAAGAATCAGAATAGTCGATTAACTATGTTGAGACTCCTGAGTCGACTATACCAGAACATGAATCGACTAACACAGATCTGGTTAAGAAAATGTTCCCAGAGAATGGAGACATGATACAAGTTATCCAAATGAATTTATCATTAGAAATCCAGTTGAGAAAATACAGACTAGAGCATCACTTCGAAAACAAGCCTCAGTAGCTCTCATTTCTCAACTTGAACCCAAACAAATTACTGAAGCTTTAGAAGATGACTCATGGATATATGCCATGAAGGAAGAACTGGATCAGTTTGAACGAAATTAGGTATGGACTTTTGTAAAACGACCAAAAAATTGTTCTGTCATAGGTACAAAATGGGTCTTCCAGAACAAACTCAATGAGGAAGGTAAGGTTATCAGGAACAAGGCCAGAGCGGTAGCTCAAGTCTACTCCCAACAGGAAGGTACTGATTTTGATGAAACCTTCGCTCCTGTAGCAACGTTAGAATCCATTCGTATATTACTTTCCTATGCTTCTTTTAAGCGTTTCAAGCTTTTTCAAATGGATGCCAAAAGCGCCTTGTTAAATGGTTTTATTAAGGAAGAAGTTTTTGTCAAACAACCCCTCGATTTTGAAAATCCATCTTGTCCTGATCATGTTTTTAAACTCACAAAAGCCCTTTATGGTCTCAAACAATCCCCTAAAGCTTGGTATGAGAGACTAAGTTCCTTTCTTTTGAGCAACAATTTCCAACGAGGAAAAATTGACACCACCCTCTTTACCCAAAAATTAGATTCCAGCATTCTCATTGTGCAAATTTACGTTAATGATATCATTTTTGGAAGTACTAACTCATCTCTTTCCGAGAACTTTGCTAATCTTATGAAAGGTGAATTCAAAATGAGTTTGATGGGAGAAATCACGTTCTTCCTCAGATTACAAATCAAGCAATCATCAAAAGGCACTTTCATATGCCAAAGCAAATATACAAAGGAGCTGATTAAGAAATTTGAAATGGAAAAAGGAAAAGCCTACGAAACTCCTATGAGCCCATCTACATGTCTCGAAACTGATGCACCTGGAAAAGATGTGGATGAAAAAATAACACTCTAGCCTGCACCAGGAGCTGATTAAGAAATTTTCCAGAATGTGAAATGCTTATATGATACCTTCTGCATGAACATGCACAACACTCTAGCCTATTTCCTTTAGAAAAAATAACTTATCTCTTTTTGTTGAACTCTTATGGGGTCTGTCCCCATCAACTTTTTTTGGCTTCGTAACTAGGGGCTCCTTATACCCCTCAGGCTCTTTTTCCCTCCTCTCCTTAAATTATCTATGCTAGTTATTATATTTGTGCTATGTGCCTATATGTTATGACTGCTCTGTCTATGTGTGTATTCCTCTGTTTCTTTTTATTATACCAAAGGGGGAGAAGCTGCACAAATCCTTTCAAATAAGATGCTACAAGAAAGGGGGAGCTTAAGCAAAAGCATCACGACATGGGGAGCTTAACAAATACACAGGGAAGTTGACTACATTGAATTTGTGCTTCTTTTGTTGTCATTATCAAAATGGGGGAGATTGTTAGCCTCCAAATATTAATTTCAATAATGACAAACACTAACATAAAAGTATTATTGCAGGCAAAAAGAAACAAGTAGCAGATCACCAAGAATCAAGGAAGAAATTAAGACCCACAAATCAAGGTTGCCATAAAGGATGACTAAATGAAGAAAGGAGTTAACAATTATCTTTGATTAATTGATATCAATTCTTGATTAATTGATCCCAAAAGGAAAGAAGATATACGACAGAAGTCAAGGAAGGAATCAAGTCCACTAGGCCAGAAGAGAAGAAATAGAAGACTGAAGCTACTAAAGGAAAGAAGATATCTCGCTACCAAGCACAGATCTTCTCACTTACAAAAGGAAGGAGCACCATGGACATATCTGATATGGACATGATTTACTCAATCAAGGATCCTCATCAATAATCCTTGATTGAACGAAATCCCTTGGGTTTCCTTACTTGAAGAGCTACACCCAGACTACCTATTGAAGTATAAAAAGCCAGCACCTCCAGAAGAAGAAGCACACAACTTCTCTTGAATAAGACCACTATCTAGCTTTTTATATTTCACAATACTTTGTACTCCCTAGTGTCTACAATTGTAATCAAAAGAAAAAAAAAGTCAGTACTAGTTATACATGTAGAGGTTGTGTCATTACAAAGTTTCAAGGAAGATAATCCTAGATTGTCAAGCTACATTCGTTGTAAACCCTATTCACTCAAAGCTCTAAAGGAAACCCTTGAAACACAAGGGGACTGGAATAGGCACCACATCGGTGATCCGAACCAGTATAAAAACTTGTATTCTTGTCTATTTCTATTTCCTGCGTTTCTTTATAAATTATTTATCAATCTAACTTGTAGGTAAGTCGACTAGTGCATAGTCACAGTCGACTCGGTGGTAAAAAATTTCAATTCACCCTCCGCTCTTGACTTTCAGGGGTGGGGTGGTCTTCCACCTAATAAGTTTTCTACATTACAGCTTCTCCTCTTGGAGTTAAGCAACAGGTTCTTTCTCTGATCTTAATTACTTCTAATTTACTATAGTAGGAGTAACACGTATATGACTCAACTTCGTTTTTAGGGTGGAGGGGACTTGAATTAATAATTTAATTAAATTGTAGTTCTCAGCTTTAACATGTCAAATTCTTGGGTCGTATATATAAAAGTACTTTATGGGTTAAATTGGAGAAAGAATAATTTTGTTGGTTGCAATGGGAACTGGGTTCTGCACTTATTAAGGACCCCTTCTTTGAAACACTTGCATTGTGAATGTCTTTTCATATTTAATTATTTTATTACTCCCTTCATTTCAATTTATTTGACCTACTTTTCTATTTAGTTCGTTTTAAAAAGAATATTTTTTTCTTTTTTTAGAAACTCTTTAATTTTGACTTTCCACATGGCATATTCATGACCACAACCACAAGATTAAAAGATATTTTAATATATTTGACATATATTTAATTTAAGACTACAAGTTTTAAAAGTCTTCTTTACTTTTTAAACTCCGTGCCAAGTCAAAATAGGCCAAATAAATTAAAATGGAGGGAGTATATATTATTAGCATGAGTCTCTAATTTTTGTGACTGTGTGCATAAAGAGTTGTCATTCTTTTAAGGCTGAACCCACCATAAGACTGAAGACACCTAAAGTTGACAATATCTTTCACTGAAACACATTTACTAAGACTTGTGCAATTTAAACACCTGTAGTAGGATTTGACTGTATCAATTTGACACTTTTCACCGACTCAGCCAAATATATAAAGAGTATATAACACACTTGTCGATGACATGTCAACATGGCAAATTAAATGAAGGCACGTAATATTTGGAATAATAATGAAATAAAGAAAATATATTTTTCAACAAAAAACTAAAAATAAAAAAATTATTTTCTAAACTTCAACCCCACCTACCCAACCCCTCCTCCTTTCTAAACAAACTCCACATACTTTTCGCTGGAGAATTCTTTTTTAAAAAAGTTCAGATATGTTCACATCATTATTATGAATAAGGGGTGGAGTGATCGCCGAAAAAGAAGATAAGGGGAGGGTGGCGTGGTCCTTGAAGAAGAAGACCAAGGTGGGGGTGGGGATTGGGGAGTCAAAGAAGAAGCCGAACATGGGGTGGGGTGACATTTTCTTTCATTTTTGGCTAATATTTTTTGAAAACTTAAAATTTATTTTTTGATTTTGATTTTAAACAAAAAAATGCCACATGTTCTCGGAGATGGTGGGGGTCTTTACTATTTTCAGTGAATAAGATAGCAATGGGAAAGGTTTGTTAATGGTAGAATATTAAGTGGAGGAGGAGGAGAAGGAGGAGAAGGAGAAGGAGGAAGAGGAGAAGGAGAAGGAAGAGGAGGAGAAGGAGAAGGAGAAGAAGGAGAAGGAGAAGAAGGAGAAGAAGAAGGAGAAGAAGGAGGAGAAGAAGGAGAAGAAGAGGAGAAGAAGAGGAGAAGGAGAAGGAGAAGGAGAAGGAGAAGGAGAAGGAGAAGAAGGAGGAGGAGGAGGAGAAGAAGAAGAAGAAGAAGAAGAAAATCTATTTTTAGGCTCTTCATGCGGCAATTTGATGTGAAAATCACACAAATTGTCAAGTCAGTAAAAAGTGTCAAAATGGCACAATCAGACCCTATTATAAATGTTTAAATGGTACAACTCTTAGTTGAGGTGTCTAAGTGAAAGATGGTGTCAACTTTAGGTGTCTTCTGATGGGTTCAACCTTGCTTTTTAATTCAATTTTCATCATATCAAATTTATTAAAGATTAAATATGTGGCACTTTATTAATGGATAATATCATGGACTCAACTCTAAGCACTTTAGGCATGAGCCTAATTATTAGTATCAACCAAAGTAAATGTGCTTGTGAGATTGGTTTTTAGTGATTGCTCGAGAATGAACAAGAGAGTCTAAGTATGGATAGTGATGTTCATCTAAAATACAAGTAACTATGGGCCTTATCTTTTGATAATTTTATCATCTTTTGGAGTCTTAACTCTAATGATTGTGCGTTTATTGATGTGGTGATTAGGTAGTTTTCAACTAACGGAGAAATGAATAAGAAAACCAGCAAAAATGACCCGACGTCGTGACCACACATCTCAAGGTCAGTTTCGACACTTAGCCGTATTTTGGATAAGTTTCAGGTTGTGTTGTAGGTCAAAATACATCATAAACACAGTTGTTAGATAACTTTTAACCCGGGGACAATGGTGAGCTATTGTGGAGGTCGAAGTTCATTGCGTTTTACCTTTTCTTTCTTCATACTATTAGGTTTTATGTTTCTTTGGATGAACTGTAGTTTTTCAATTATGTTTATGTGGAGTTAAACTTATCCTTCTAGGATTTTTGTTCTTTCATGATTGTTGTTATTCGAATATTGATTTCAATTAATTAATTTGTCATTATTGGTTTATATATGTTATTTTGAGTTTAATTGTTTTGCTGCTTAGATAACAATAAAATATCATATACGAATTGAATTAAACTCGAAAGTGAGAATTCAAGATTGCAATAGGATTAAATAAAGATTGCAATTAGGATGATATATACATGAATCGCCTTGCTAGATTACTTTACAGAATTTATAAATGTGTTCTTGTTAAGGTTCACTTCATAAACATATAAGCATGAAAGTTATTTAAATACGCAAGTAAGAACTAGAGAGATTTTTACGAGCAATAGTAACCATGTTAAACAAATAAACTTGTTCATTCAATTTGAAGAATACAACTTGAATGTTAGATCGTTCATAGTCATAAATCAATTTCATCTTATTGATAACATAAAAATATATTTTATCTTTATTAAAGTTTATTATTTGTTCTCTATTGGAATAATACATAGACAAACACTCAAACTTGACCTCAGTTGTCAAGTAAATACTTCAGCTTTAAGTATGCACATCTAGACACCTCAAATCATCTCCACTGCATCAGTTAAACATTCTAACTTACAAAATAATCATATAGGCACCTCTAAAATTGAAGTGTCACATCAGTGTAGGGTGTCTATGAGACACAATAGGGATGGTTTGGAGTGTTTAGTTGTTAGTTGAGACCAAATTGAGGTGTCTAGATGTACACTCTCAAAGTTAAAGTGCGTACTTGCTAGCTGAGTCAAGTTTAAATATTTATTTATGTATTATGAGTTTTTTCTAAATGCACTAGACCCTTCAAGACCTTCTACTCCACTCCGTCATGTAGATATTGTCATGATCTGAGTTTATATACCCTGGGTGTCATGAAAAACTCCAAGTCATGATGGCACCTACTATAACCCACCAGTAGGTAAGCCAACCCTTAGCTCAGAACTATAAGTAATGGGCTAACTCAAGAAAGAACCTAAAAGCAGAAGAAAACAACAATAACAACGGAAGATACGATAAACCAATATAAGTAAATAGGGAAGGGAAGAGAATAGAATACACAACAATCCCTCAAGACCTGGTATCAGTCGATACAAGTGTTGCTACAACTTAGATATTCTAGATAGATACAACAAAATACGGACAATCTCCGAAAGTACATTAGGATACTAGTCCAAAAGTAGAGGGAGATGGATCAACTTTGATCGCCAAGAGTTCACCCAATGTCTCCAGTAAGCAACTCTGCACGAGGACTGCAATCAACGGTGATAACCCGTACTAGGATCTGCATCAACAAAAAAATGCAGAAGTGTATAATGAGTACTAAAATACGCGATACCCAGTAGGCATCATCGACCGACTGAGCTCAAATAAGATAACCCAAAGGTGAGAAAGATGAGTCAGAAGGAAATATAGTGGTCAAAACCTAAATAAAAAGGGAAACACCGCCATAACATGAACAACATAACAATAAACCAGCTACAACCAATTCGGACTTTCCGAGTCCAGAAAATACACCCAATAAAGATAGCCAACTACACTCAGATTTCGATAGTAAAGATACGCAAGAAATACCATGAAGATGTGATATTGAATGGATGAAATAAAATGAAATGGAATGAAATGTGGCCAATGCAATAATGAATGAGAACCCTGAGTCACCTCACGGGCCGCCGGAGCTTACTAACCAATACCATACCATAATACATGGAATATCCATTCAGGCCGCTGGAGCTTATCAGTACAACAATCAATACCACAATATCCACGTCTAATCAAGAAAACCCAGAGTATTCTCATGGGCCGCCAGAGCTTACCAATATAACAATTTCCACAAGTAAAACCCCATATATATACAAGGGAGGGGGTACAGAGCTTATCAATATAATCCCATAACAAATGAAAAGTAAGGTTCAGATAATCTCTCAAATAAAGTGCACCAAATAGAAGTATTTTCTCATTCGCAAGTCAATAAAACAGTGATGTCCAATTTCACCTTAACCGCACAAGTTCATAGAAAAGAAACCATTTCCCCCTCTTTATTAATCAAAATGTAGTGATAAAAGTGAGGTGCTCTCCCGGGAGCTCCATTCATTTGAAACGGAAGTATTTAGGGTTTTAAACGTTAGAAATCAACTTAAATCAGTAAAATCTTTCCTTAGTTTGAAAACTATTTGTTAAAAGGAGAGTCTCTTATTAAACCACTGAGCCAAACGATTCTCGTAATTTTGTTCCTCTCAACTCCCGTCAATCCATACCATAACCCAGTCATATATGAAAAAGAGATGAACACGAATCAATTCAAATGTATGTATGTATGCATGATATGCACGCAGCTAAACCAAGATAGGGCATTTCACCCTTCAAAACAATATCATACTAACCTGGACTCCAGCCAGCCCAACACCATGGCCTCAGACCCACAAATCTGCATACCAAGCCAACCATAAGAATATAACATGATAAGAACAACCAGAAAACCAAGTAAGAAACTACCCTACCCTGAACTATACTCATCGAATGCTAAGGCCAACTATTCTAATACAAATACTAAAGGGGAACACTACACTATCTACCAAACCCCAAGGGACCCGCCTAAGGAAATCAACTAACCGGAACTAAGCATAAAGTGTACGACAAATAAAAACTTAAGCAACGCACAATCATACTGACATGGCTCCTGCAAGTCCCATCTCCATGGCCTCGAGCCCACAATTACATGATAAATAGAACACCAAACCAACAAGAATAATAATAATAATAATAATAATAACAAAGCAACGATAACATCTACTGTATCCCAACCCTTCATCTAATTCTAGGCTAAGGCTCCCTAATTTAATAATCTCAACCACAAGAAGTCTAAACTAAACTAAGGCATTTGACCCTAATCCCAAGGATATTACACCGCCTACGCCAAGTCTTAAGGAAGAGCTACAGCCTATACTAAGAATTACTAGCCAAAATCTTACTCTAGAGCACCTAAATCACCTATAAGGATCAATAAGCCTACTCATAATCGTATCCAAACCACAAGATCCCACCAACCATTAGCAAGTTATTATATTCATACCTCATACAAGCAAAGTCTAGAAAATAGTAACCATAACCTACCAGATAAGTCGAGCACGCGCGCACAATCCAATCTACAAGATCGGAGCCTATCTCCCCCAAGAAGTATCCGCAAGTTGCCCCACTATCATTACAATGATCTACACGTAAAAATGAGACTAACGATACCCATAATGCTATAAGAATAGCCGGGTCAAAGTTTGGATCACCGGTAGACCCACGGGTCCCACAACCCAAAGCCAGAAATGAAAGAGTACACGATGATCACAATGACCCAAGGAGTGCATGCCCAGAATATAAAGGGAATTGGGCAAGAAATTCGGGCTAAAATAGCCCACCCAAACAAAGAAAACAAAGAGGGAATTTGAAGGACTTAAATCGGAATTTAGTAATAAAACTTACCGAATTAAGGCCGAAAAAATAGTCACGGAGAAAGGATGATTCTCCTCCAAGAGATTTGATGAGCAAACTGAAGGAAATGGAGGTTTAGAGATGTTATAATGGAGGATTCAGAGTTTGAGAGTTTAAACAATAAATAAGAGGCTTAATTTAATATATTGCCAGCAGATATTGCAAATGCAACACTTTTATCGTAAATGCGGAGGCATGGATGAATAGTGACCTCCGCAAATGGGGAGAAATCACTGCAAATATGAAACTCAATAATTTTGGCCAAAATACCGCAAATACGACAAAAACACTGCAAATGCAGTATTTTACCGCAATTGCGGTAGTCGCAAATGCGGTCAAATTCCGCAATTGTGGACCCACCAGACACAGCAAAAACCAGCAATAGCCAAAACTTCTACAAGGCATTCCGGGCACAATTGGAACCCGATACTCAAAAATCAATAGTGCTATTAGAGTGGAAACGACATTCCAGACTCAACGTAATTGATGAAACTTCCATACGTGGTCATCTCGGAGGAATGTTGACCCAAGTCAACACTAACTAACGCCAACCGAACATCCAAAATGAGCCCGACTCACCCAAAACCCGAACCAACCAACTACCTAACACAAACTCGGCAATCTAGAACTAATAGCACTGACGGAATTTCCATCTGAGACCATCTTCTCCGAATGTTGATCAAAGTCAACCCTTCAAGCCCAACTACCTGAAAACACAGAACGAGAGAAACTTTCAAGCTGAAAAGCTCCCGGATTCCGACTAAAGGTCCAACTGGACCAAAGTTCATGCTGTAAAGCTAACAGAACTGTCAGAATTTGATTTCGAGCGCATTTACCAAGAATATTGACCGAAGTCAAGGATTTTCCAAGTTGGAGTTCTAAAATAAGAAAGTGGTCTTAACGACCAAACGAATGGCCCGGGCACCAAACCGTCCATCTCTATAAGACATAAATGACCTGTAGCCACTGCAAAAAATTGAAATGCAGAAAATGCAAGGAAACAGAGAAATGACCTGGCTGGTCATTACAACATCCACTACTTAAAGAACTTTCATCCTCGAAAGTTAAGAAACAGGAAGTACCCAAAGGCCCAGAAAGGAAAAGATACCAGGTCTGTGAAATGAGCTAGGCAACCAGAGGAGCCTCCTCGATCAGACAATGGCCGACGGAATGATAACCAAAGAAAGCTTACTAAAACCTTATCTCAAAACCAGCCAAAACAAGAAAAACCACAATTTCTAACTTAAAAGCTAACTGGTCAAATAACTTAAACAGAACCCCAAAAGAAAACATTCGAAAAGCACCAACACAACACAAGAACCACGAATACCAAGGCAATCATCACACAGAACCAAAAACCGTGCTAACATAAAGCACAAAACCCACTTCTCCAATATTCTAACCAAAGAATCTTGGGCCCGAAGACCCTTTCGTCTATCTCAAAACATCAACATTCAAATCGTAAAGTCAAACACTCGAGTTAAACTCGAAAAACATCAACAAACGCATCAAAAGGCTAGGATTCCTACCATACTCTACCTCCACGAAGCGGTCTATAAACTCGATCTCAACAAAAACCAAATAGTAGTCCTACTAACCTTAGAAACATAAACACCTGCCCGAGACATACCCACTATGACCGGATTAGCATACCCTGACTGACCGTCGGTTCGCAGATGGGCAACTGTGGTAAGATTACCCGAATAACCCAAACTTACCAGAAATAACCAACTGAAAAGAAAACACCGATATTTGAATAAGAAAGTAACCAGGCAACCCATGCTGAAGGACAACCTTTTGAATGCAGATCCTGAACCAAACCCTCTGAACCACACAATGTCTGATCCGGCAAAAGGGACTAGGCTAGGTCTGCCTATCCGACCAGAACCCAAGAACACCAGAACCAAGCAAGAAATGTAGCAAGTATGCGATGAAGTCTAAAGTCAATCATCCAACGCTTAGGGAACCCATAGCACTCTGGTACAACCGCTATAAGGGAACAGTCTCCTGAATCGATCTAGTCAAAAGTGCCGCGAATAGAGGAAGTCTTCCATAACCCTCTTGAAATAGTCCGCTAACCTGCAAAGTCTGAAACACAACCAACTCCTAATCTATCTCCTCCCTACTCCTCGAGTAGACTCAGCTGCCACCCAAGAATACTGTAGTAACTAGAACCCAAAAAGGATCTGAATACGATGCTCAGTAATCTACAACCGCTAATGGGGTATGGGTCAAACCAAAGGACATAGCTGGGAACTTATGAAGGAACGAGTCCTGAGGTAGTCCTTGGATTGCCCACCACCCTGACCCTTAACAGAAGATAACCCAAATCTCAAACTCTGACTTTAGAAAATACTTTCGCAACCTGAACCTTCATCAACCACAGAAACTGACCCAAAGGAAGAACGTCGGAACCAGCACCATAAACAAAAGCAAGACAACCCAACAACCCAGAACTGTTAGGTGCTAATATGGCAAAACCAAGCCTAGAATTTCTGTGGAAGCCCACTAACCATAACAACTAGGCCTACCGCGCTTTGCAACCCAATATAGTTACTACCCAAAAATTGTCATACTGGATCCACTACTAAAAGAATTTTGCTACAGGGTAGCTATACGCACAAGTACCACAATCTTACTATGCAAGTCCATATAAGAAGTAATGTAGGCAGATATATATATAAGGACATGCAGACCCCATATCAAAAAATACCAAAAACTCTTTGATGATAACAGAATCGTACCTATGATAGAAACATCCGTGTGACCTCATCTGCCATGACTAGTCGATCGATACGGATGAGAACCATCACTAACAACCTGGGAACCATCCATACTAATTTGTGCACCACCCCTGGCCGATGATACTGGAACTCGGAGGGGGTAAAACTCTCTGAATCTCGGACAAGTCCTAGCAAAGTGTCCCTGCTCACCAGAAGTATAACAACCCTTACCAGAAGTACCCCGCTGAGAAAATTTGGTTGAACCTGACTGGCCACCACAGCCTAGATACCCAGAATGTAAACCTCGAGAAGTCTGACTTGAACCCTGACTACTCTGCCCACTGTGCCTCGAACAACCGCTCCCTAAAATCTGAAATGTTGCACAAACTGGATGGCAAAACTAGAAATGTCGTGGGTGACTCCCACGGGAGAAACCTCTGCCTCGAAACTGAAAATCACTAAAACTACCCTGATGGCGAAGCCTCTTACCACTGCCTCCACCGGCCTCAAGACATATACCCTCAATAACTCGTGCATGATCAACAACTGCAAGGAATGTAGCCCCTGATGCCACTAGCTGCTCTGTAGCCAAACGAAGTGGTAGATCCAACCCTCTGACAAACTGGCGAACCCGCTCGTGCTCTATAAGGAGAATCATAGTAGCATGCCTAGACAACTCATGGAACCGTGCCTCATACTCAGAAACCGACATAGAGCCCTACTCTAACCTGGTGAACTGATCCCTCAACCTCTCCTTCAAGCTGGGAGGTACAAACTTGTCCAAGAAAGCCTCGGAGAACTGAGTCTAAGTCATCGGAGGTGAGTCGGCTGGTCTGCAAGCAGTATAAGATCGCCACTACTATTTTACCAAACCATACATCTGAAATGAAGTGTAATCAACTCTGTGAGACTCAACTAACACAAGGTTATGCAACCTCTCCTGGCAACTAATCAAGAACTCGTAAGCATCCTCCCCTGGGGCACCAGAAAACCTCGGAGAACCCAATCTGATTAACCTGCCCTGCATCTTCTGCTCCTCAATCGACATAACTGGCCTAGCTGCAATAGGCTGAGCAACCAATAGAATTGGCAAAATACCTAAACAAAGAGCCACAACAGCTGGTTGTGCTCCCAGTCCTTGACTACCATATGCCGCTGTCTGGGCTGAAGTTTGTGTCTCAACTCTAATCTGCGAACCATCAGGTGCACTAGGTAGAGTCCCGGCCTATGATAAACTCTCTAATAAGCTAAGAATCCTAGCTAGAATACCCTGAAGGGCTGGTGAAGCTACAAATACTGCTGGAGGTTGAGTTGACCCCATGCCCTTTGACTGAAACTGAACACCCTCAACCCCAAACTCTGGTAACCGCACTCTAGTAGCAGGCGCATGAGCCTCGCCCAATCCCGCCGTCGATCTCTTCATAAACATCTGAGAAGGAAAGGAACAATTGAAGTTTAGACTTTGATGGAGCAAAGAACGCACGATAAGGAATCAACAAGATGGAACTTTTCCTAAGGATGCCCAATAGCCTCCCGCAGATAGGATACGAACGTCATCGTATTGATCCGCGAGACTCTATTAGAAACTTGCCCTTGTACCAATGACACCGGTGAACCTAGAGCTCTGATACCACTCTATCATGACCCAAAAACTCCAAGTCGTGATGGCACCTACTATAACCCACTAGTAGGTAAGCCAACCCTTAGCTCGGAACTACAAGTAATGGGCTAACTCAAGAAAGAACCCAAAAGCGGAAGAAAACAACAATAACAACGGAAGATATGATAAATCAATATAAGTAAATAGGGAAGGGAAGAGAATAAAATACACAACAATCCCCCAAGACCTGGTATCAGTTGGTACAAGTGCTGCTACAACTTAGATATTCTAGATAGATACAACAAAATACGAACAATCTCCAAAAGTACACTAGGAGACTAGTCTAAAAGTGGAGGGAGATGGATCAACTCTGATAGCCAAGAGCTCACCCAATGTCTCCAGTCAGTAACTCTGCACGAGAACTGCAATCAACGGTGATAACCTGTACTAGGATCTGCATAAACAAAAAGATGCAGAAGTCTAGTATAAGTACCAAAACACACGGTACCAAGTAGGCATCATCAGTCGACTGAGCTCAAACAAGCTATAAATATAACAAAAAGCGAATATAACCCAAGGGTGAGAAAGATGAGTCAGAAGGAGATATAGTGGTCAAAACCTAAATAAAAAGGGAAACACCACCACAATATGAACAATATAATAATAAACCAGCTACAACCAATTCGAACTTCTCAAGTCCAAAAAATACACCAAATAAAGATAGCCAACTACACACAAATTCCGATAGTAAAGATACGCAAAGAATACCATGAAGATATGACATAGAATGGATGAAATGAAATGGAATGAAATATGGCCAATACAATAATGAATGAGAACCCTGAGTCACCTCACAGGCCGCCAAAGCTTACTCATCAATACCATACCATAGTACCTGGAATGTCCCTTCAGGCCGCCGGAGCTTATCAATATAACAATCAATGCCATAATATCCACATATAATCAAGAAAACCCAGAGTATTCTCATGGGCCACCGAAACTTACCAATATAATAATTTCCATAAGTAAAACCCCATATATACACAAAGGGGGGGGGGAGGGGCGCCAAAGATTATCAATATAATCCCATAACCAATGGAAAGCAAGGTTCAAATTGTCTCTCAAACAAAGTGCACCAAATAGAAGTATTTTCCCATTCGGAAGTCAGTAAAATAGTGATGTACAATTTGTCCTTAACCCACAAGTTTATAGAAAAGAAACTATTTTCCCCTCTTTATTAATCAAAATGTAGTGATAAAAGTGAGGCGCTCTCCCTGGAGTCATTTGAAACGAAAGTAATTTAGGTTTTAAACGTTAGAAATCAGCTTAAATTAGTAAATCTTTCCTTAGTTTGAAAACTATTTGTTAAAAGGAGAGTTTCTTATTAAACCACCGAGCCATTCGATTCTCGCAATTTCGTACCACTCAACTCCCATCAATCTATACCATAACCCAGTCATATATGAAAAAGAGATGAACATGAATCAATTCAAATGTATGTATGTATGCTTGATATGCACGCAGCTAAACCAAGATAGGGCATTTCACCCTTCAAAACAATATCGTACTAACTTGGACTCCATCCAGCCTAACACCATGGCCTCAGGCCCACAAATATGCATACCAAGCCAACCATAAGAATATAACATGATAAGAACAACCATAAAATCAAGTAAGAAACTAACCTACTATAAACTATATCCATCGGATACTAAAACCAACTATTCTAATACAAATACTAAAGGGAAACACTACACTATCTACCAAACCCCAAGGGACCTGCCTAAGAAAATCAACTAACCGGAACTAAGCATAAAGCGTACGACAAATAGAAACTTAAGCAACACATAACCATACTGACTTGGCTCCTGCAAGTCCTATCTCCATGGCCTTGGGCCCACAATTACATGATAAATAGAACACCAAACCAACAAGAATAATAATAATATTAATAATAATAATAACAAAGCAATGATAACATCTACTCTATCCCGAACCTTCATCTAATTCTAGGATAAAGCTCCCTAATTTAATAATCTCAACCACAAGAAGTATAAACTAAACTAAGGCATTTGACCCTAATCCCAAGGATATTACAACGCCTACGCCAAGTCTTACGGAAGAGTTGCACCCTATGCTAAGAATTACTAGCCAAAATCTTACTCTAGAGCACCTAAATCACCTATAGGGATCAATAAGCCTACTCATAACCGTATCCAAATCATAAGATCCCACCAGCCATTAGCAAGTTATTATATTCATACTTCATACGAGCAAAGTCTAGAAAATAGTAAACCATAACCTACCAGAAAAGCCGAGCACGCGCGCACAATCCAATCTACAAGACCGGAGACTATCTCCCCCGAGAAGTATCCTCAAGTTGTCCCACTATCATGATAATGATCTACACGTCAAAATGAGACTAATGATACCCATAATGCTATAAGAATAGCCGGGTCAAAATTTGGGTCACCATGGGCCTGTGGACCCCGCAACCCAAAGCCGGAAATGAAAGAGTGCACAATGATCACAATGATCCAAGGAGTGCATGCCCAGATTATAGGTGGTGGCCCACGAGGTAGAATAGGTGGTAGGGATGACGGTCTGTCAGGTGGTGGTTGTCATTAGTTCTATGCGGTCCCTAGGAGATCGGAGGCAGAGGCCTCAGATGTTGTGATTACAAGTATGATCTTTGTTTGCCGTCGGCTGGATTTTGCTTTATTTGATCCTAGATCCACTTGTTCGTATATATTTGCCAATTTTATGCCTTATTTGGGGTTGGCTAGTGAGCCGTTGCCTGTGCCTGTATCTGTTTCGATCCCAGTAAGAGATTCTTTAGTAGTGGATTAGATTGTGAGATTTGTATGATTACCGTCGGTTTTGACGTGATTCTGGGCATAGACTGGTTATCCCCTCACCGTGCAGTTTTGGATTGCTATGCCAAGACCGTTACCATAGCCATTCCTGATATATCCCCGGTTGTGTGGCAGAGTTCTGTTAGTCGCGCACCATCTGGGATCATCTCTTTTCTTCGAGCTAGGAAGTTGATTTCACGAGGGTGTTTGGCTTATCTAGCATATGTCTGAGATGCTAGTGCCGACCCTTTATCCCCTGAGTCCATCCCTGTTGTTAGAGATTTCCTAAATGTGTTCCCTACTGACCTGCCAGCCCTTCCACCTGAGAGAGATATAGACTTCGCCATTGAGTTAGAGCCGAGCACCAGGCCCATTTCCATTTCTCTTTACCGTATGGCTCCTGCTGAGTTGAGGGAGCTTAAGGAGTAGGTCCAGGACTTGTTAGCTAAGGGGTTTTTAGGCCGAGTGTATAGCCTTGAGGTGCTCCTGTTTTGTTTGTTAAGAAGAAGGATGGGTCGATGCGGATGTGTATTGATTATCGGCAGCTTAATAGGGTTACTGTGAAGAATGGGTATCCGATGCTGCATATTGATGATTTGTTTGATCAGCTTCAGAGTTCAGCCGTGTTTTCGAAGATAGATCTGAGGACAGACTACCACCAGTTGAGGATTAGGGCGGAGGACATTCCTAAGACAGCATTCAGGACACGTTATGACCACTACGAGTTCCTGGTGATGTCTTTTGGGTTGACTAATGCCCCCGCAGACTTTGTAGATCTGATGCACATGGTGCTTAGCCCGTATTTGGACTCATTTGTGATAGTCTTCATAGACGACATTCTGATATACTCGTGGAGTAGAGATGAGCATGAGCAACACTTGAGGATTATACTCCAGACTTTGAGAGATAATCGGCTTTATGGCAAGTTCTTAAAGTGTGAGTTTTGTCTTGAGTCAGTTGCATTTCTAAGGCATGTGGTGTCTAAGGAGGGGATTAGAGTGGACCCGAGTAAGATTTCAGCGGTTCGTGATTGGCCTAGACCTACTACTCCGACTGAGGTTCGCAGCTTTATTGGGTTAGCAGGGTACTACAAATGGTTCGTTGAGGGATTTTCCTCCATAGCAGCACCCTTAACTATGCTGACTAGGAAGGATGTCCCGTTTCAGTGATCGGATTAATGCGAGAATAGCTTTCAGAGGCTTAAGACCTTGTTGACTTCAGCTCCTATTTTGACCCTGTCGATTGAGGGTTAGAGTTTCTCCGTGTATTGTGATGCTTCTGGGGTTGGTCTTGGTTGTGCGTTGATGCAACAGGGTCGAGTGATAGCATATGCATCGAGGCAACTGAAGGTTCACGAGCGCAACTACCCCACTCATGACTTGGAGTTGGCGGCAGTAGTTTTCACGCTCAAGATCTAGAGGCACTACTTATATGGAGGTCATTGTGAGATATTCACCGACCATCGTAGCCTCTAGTACATTACGAGTCATCGAGAGCTGAACTTGAGGCAGAGGAGATGGATTGAGCCACTGAAGGACTATGATTTCACCATTCTTTATCATCCGGGCAAGGCAAACGTGGTAGCGGATGCCTTGAGTTGGAAGGCGGTAAGTATGGGCAGCCTAGCGTCACTTTAAGTTTTAGAGCGACCGTTGTCCTTGAACATCCAGTCCTTGGCTAACCTCTTGGTTAGGCTTGATTTATCGGATCCCAGTCGAGTTCTTGCCAGTGTGGAGGTCCGATCTACTCTTGTTGATCAGATTTAGAGTCGTCATTTTGAGGATCAGCGGTTGTGTGACCTTCAAGATCAGGTTGTTTGGGGTGAGGTCAGCCGGGCTACTCTAGATTCAGATGGGGTTCTGAGTTTTGGTGGTCGACTTTGTGTTTCGAGGTTTGGTGATTTTATTCGGTTGATACTCCATAAGGCACATTGTTCTAGATACTCCATTCATCCTGGTGCGGTGAAGATGTATAGAGACTTGAGACAACTTTACTAGTGGAGTAGTATGAAGCAGGACATAGCAGAGTTTGTATCTCGGTGCTTGAACTGTCAGCAGGTGAAGTTCGAGCACATGAGACTTGGTGGTTTGATGCAGTGACTTCCCATTCCTGAATGGAAGTGGGAAGGGATTACCATGGATTTCGTAGTTGGCTTGCCTCGTACTTCTAGGGGTTTTGATTCCATCTGGGTGATTGTTGATAGGCTGACTAAGTCAGCATATTTCTTGCCGGTTCACACTTCATACGGTGCTGAGAGGTTACCTCAGATTTACATTCGTGAGGTTGTTTGGTTGCACGGGGTCTCAGCTTCTATCATTTCAGACCGCGACACTCAGCTCATATCTCAGTTTTAGAGGGCTATTCAGTGAGATTTGGGTACAGAGATTCAGCTTAGTACTGCTTTCCACCCTCAGAATTTGGCCAGTCCGAGAGGACTATTCTTGGGATCAGTTTATGCCTTTAGCCGAGTTTGCGTATAATAATAGCTTCCATTCCATCATCGGTATGGCACCTTTCGAGGCATTGTATGGTAGGCGTTGCAGATCACCGGTTGGTTGGTTTGATAGGTTGGAGTCTAGGCCGCAGAGTATTGATTTACTTTGGGATTCCTTAGACACAGTTAGGGTGATTCAAGATAGACTTCGAGATGCTCAGAGTAGGCCGAATAGCTACGCTGATTGTAGAATTCGTGCCTTGGAGTTCAGTGTTGGTGATTTGGTATTCCTCCATGTTTTTCATGTGAAGGGCGTGATGAGATTTGGTCGGCAGGGCAAACTTATTGATGAACGCTCAAATCGTGCTCTCCAAGTAGGAGGCCACGACGATCGTGCAGCAAAACAAAATTTATAATCCCAAGAGTGTCGGGGTCGTACCCAAAGGACTTGGGGTAGCTAAATAGAGATTGTGACGAGTTGAGTTCAAAGCGAGAGTAAATGCTCAAAATAAAATGTAAAAGGACGGGGGAATTGGGATGTTGTCACTACAATCACAATTCAATTAAAAAGCAATAAAATGAAAGTGGATGTACCAAGTTGACTAGACGACTAGGGATGCATATTCGATGGAGCTTTAGTTATAGGATAGGGTGATTATCAATTCATACTTATTCTCGATTAATGACATGAATAACATTAGTCATGGGTAAGAATTGCTTATCTCTTGATCAATAATCTTATATCCGATTATCTCGATTAGAGCATCATCGATTTGATCACTAAACAATCAATCTACACTTGGGGAGGTCACATTATCTCTAGCTTAGACCCTTAAATGGGAGAATCCGTCGATGAGAGCTATCTCTAACCTCAAATCCGAGTGGAATCCCAAGTTCCCACTAGTAATTTCACATCTGAAACCATGAAATCCTTTCTCAAGCAATCACATAGTCAAGTAATGAAAATTAATGTTTGCAACCACCAATTTTAGGATTAAAACTTGGTGAAATTACTAGACCCATGTCAATTAAGCAATTATAAGCAAGAATAAATAACACTCACACCTAATTATTAGGCACCAATCATCAATACACTCCTAGACAAGAGAATTTAGCCACTCATAGTAAGAGAGAAAGAGATACCAGCTGGGTAATTCAAAATCTCTTCCCTTAGAGCTGCATCTCAAGTTCTAGCTTCAATTTGAGTACACAAGTGTTAACCAAGAGAATTAGATTGAAACCCCCTTCTCAATGGAGGTGAAAAACTTAGTCTCAAAGCAAGAAGTTCTTCAGAATATTTGGAATGATAAAAGTTATTTACAATTGTGCCTGAATAGGCCTTTTAAAGTTACCCAAAACTTCACCAAAAATTAGGACAAAAATGCCCTTCGAGAGGTGTGCAGCGCGACGTGCGATTCGCACATTGTGATGTGCGCGTCGCACACTGCCTCCAGTTGAACCATTGACTTCAGCTATCTTTAGGAGCTCCGTGCGAAGGGGGTGCGGTTCACACCTTAGGATGTGTGCGTTGCACAACAACCGCACCCCTTGACAGACTCTTCAGTGACTTTTGCAGCTTGTGCAGAGGAGGTGTGGTTCGCACCTCGGCCTGTGCGTGTTGCACGACCACCGCATCTCCAGTCAGAATCTTTTGCTTTTCCGAACACTTCACACTTCACTTCTTTTGAGCTCTTTTGGAGTCCATTTCCTTGTTTATCATCATCTATCAAAAGTACCTGCATAGACATCAATAAAGGTCATAAGAACCTCTAAATCTATTCAAAATATAGCAATAATTCATGGATATAGGCTCAATAAGTTGGTAGATTACCGACTTATCAAACCCCCAAACTTGAACTATTGCTTATCCTCAAGCAAGATACTCACAAGGTAAAGAATGAATTATGCTTTAAGCTCAATCAAGGCACAAAGACTACTCTACACTAAAAATTAAGAAAAAGAACAAACGAAAGACTCAAACAAACGACTCAACTACTATGCTCATCTCAATTTGGACCAGCACAAATTCAAGGCAATTGATCATTTCAAAACCTTTTTCAAAAGGACATCATTTCTCATTCAAACTCAAGGGAATTTTGCCATTCAAAACAACACATTTAAGCTTCTCAAGTCATTGGCATGGACCGTCAAGGTTTGCCTCAAGATTCTCCATACAACTTGTCTGATTCATTCCCCTCAATTGAAATAGAGACGCTATGTTTCAATTCAAGTGCATGATACCACTCACCACAAGAGAGAATCTCACTCACAATCATCCAATTCACAAAATACGGGATTATAGGAGAACCAAGAAGACTCTCACTCTGTCAAGGAAGTTCAAGTGCACACGCATTGAACCATAGGCTTGCCCTTCATGTATATCGTCACTAATGTAGGATAGCCAAGCTCGGAATCACCAAGGACTTGTGGGTTACGATGTTGGCTAGGGTTAAGGTGAGGATATCATTTGGTTCAAGTGACTACACCTCCCTAATGCTTTTTTTTATTCTCATTTCGAATACCGCTCATATTTTTTTATTTCAACTTCACCTTATTTCTCCCTCTCACAACCCAAGATTTCTCCTTTTTACTCATTATCATTCAAACTCCTTATACTGCCTTCACTTGGTAGCACCTATTTTTGCATTTCAATTTGCTCATTGGAATGATCTTTTGGAGCAATTTTCAATTCGAAATTAAGGTGCTACCTTGCACTTGAAGTGCACTTCTTTTCTTTTCCTTATTTGATCACATGCACCCCTAAACTTAGGCATTTGCCTATGTTATCTTTTGTTTCTCCCCAAACTTAGGCTTCTAGCCTACAGTTCATTTTTAAGCAATTAAGGAAGATGGGTGCCAAAATACAAGTTCCAAAAAGGTCAAGGTGTTAACAAGTGGCCAAAGAACGATCACAAGCTCAAAGGGGTTCACTAGGATTTGATGTCATGGGAAGTCATTTGGGTGAAGTGGCTATCAAAAAGGGTCTAAGGTCATCTTCCAAGCTCGTTCACACTTAGAATTTTGCCTTGAATCACATTCAGGGCAAGTTCTAGATGACACTTATGCACAAAAATCAAGGTAAAGCCTCACCACACACGGCATCATACCACAAGACTTCTTGCATTAGTCTCACAATCAATTGGGGCAAATAATTTTTGACAAGCTATTCCGAGTTCATTACACACTCGTTTGTGAGTCAATCAAGCCAAAGTGAGAGTGTGCAAGTCATGACAAGAGAATGCTTTTCCTCAAAAATTCATTTCCCTTTTTCTTTTTATTTTCAAAATAATTTGCCACGAGAATTTTTTTTGGTTGGCCCATTTCGAGACAAGCAACTACGGACTCAATTCTAAACTAAAACTTGACATTTTTTCTCAAGAAAGTTGCCTCTTAATCTATCATAGAGAAACACCAACCCGGTTTGACACAAAAACAAAAGAAAATAATCAAAACTCTTGCTCCTTGGGAAAAACCGTGGTATTAAGAAAACCCTCGGAGTTTATTTCTAAACTACTATTAACAAGGCGACATCTGAATTGCACGCTCATGATTTATTTAACAACAAGTCTCAGCGTAGGCCTTTAGCGTATTTGCAAAGCACGGGGAGTAGGACAATGGACTATGTAAGACTAACCTGGCAACACAATCTCAATCAACAAAAATCAAGCCCGACAAGGGCAATAAACATCACAATCATCCAAATATGCTCGACAAGGGCCAAGTAAAATCTAGCAGAATGTCAATAAGGCCCGACAAGGGCAAATAAATGTCTC
Organism: Jaltomata sinuosa; assembly: GCA_003996215.1. Taxonomy (NCBI): domain Eukaryota; kingdom Viridiplantae; phylum Streptophyta; class Magnoliopsida; order Solanales; family Solanaceae; genus Jaltomata; species Jaltomata sinuosa. Next base: position 118,950 of record QJPP01001808.1, on the reverse strand, counting down.
AAGCCCACTCACGGGCACCAACGAAAGCAAGTAAAGTCACCCCTTTCCTATAAAAGGAGCATTGCCCTCAATGCTAATAGTGTAATGGGAAGAGGGTGGAACTCCCCGGAGGACTAAGCCTCATCGTTATCATCATTAGAAGCTATCTTCTCATGTGCGAGCTTCTCACTCTCATCATCATCTGGATCTTGATCTTCATGACCGGACAACACCTCATCCTCATAAGCTGCAAATAAGCTATCCAATGGTCCGGGAATGGAACGAGGTGGAGGCAAAGTGGTCAGGTTCGCTTCTACCACAGGTGCTTTTCCTTTCTCCTTGCCCATGTCTTTCTAGAGAGCCTTGAGAGATTTCTCACTCACGTCCACCTGTTTGCGAAAATTGAGAACGCTTTCCACAACTTCTTTCATGGCCCACTTGACTGCCCTTTCAATCAAACCTGGCAGATCATTTGACAAATCCTTTAATTGCCTCTCATGATTGTAAATTTTGTCGATCATGTCTTGGAGACCAATGTTACACAGTGGCCCTCTGGGTGGAGTGGTTGGAGGTGTGTGTGCTTCTGAAGTAGGAGGAGATGGAGAAGAGGTATGTATTTCAGCATCAGTGTCATCATCCACGACTTCTATTGACTCCTCTTCCCTACGCCTTTTGAATCGAGGAGCATCCCGATCAGTCTTCTTGTCAAGTTCCAATACGTTGATGGCCGGAGTAGGAGTATCACAGTCAAAGAAAGGAACACCAGCTTGCACACAAAGTTTGCTAATTAACACTGGAAAGGGGAATGCATCACCACTCTTTCGAGATTTCCTCTTTATCACTAATGCAATGACCTCACCCACATTGATATGATCTCCTACCATGATTGCAGCTATCAGCATGGCTCCATCATGTGTTATTTTTTGGTCATTTTGGGAAGGGATTAGATGGGAGCGCACAAAGTCATACCACAAGTGTGCCTAAAAGTATAAGGTCAGGCGGGGAATTTCACCCCTATAGTGGCCCAGGGATGTGTGTCCGGAGGTTTACGCTTGAGAAGTAACTTCTCCATGAGGTCAGGTGCTGAGTCAACTGGATTTCTCCAATAGATGGTATTAATTGATGCTGGAGTGATCTTGACTTCTTTTCCCTGAATTATAACTAAGTCCAATGCGAGAAATTTCTCACAACCCCCTTTGTGGCCTTTCACATCCTGCGAGGCCTGATATGAGGCGAAGAACTCTCGAACTAACTCATTGTAATAGTTCCCAGGCACTTCCTGAAATGGTTGCCATTGACGGTTGGCAAACTGAGTCAGAATGTTGGGTAGATTGTCCCCCACCGCATTTAGGTTGAAGCTTTGTTCCTCATTGAAGGTTCTGCCCCTATCATGATCATAAATCACTTTCATGCCCTCCATTCCAAACTGAAACCTCTCCTCCTCTGAGACTTGGTCACGGGAAGATCAGACTTTCCTTTTCCCTTTTTCAGTTGGCTTGGAGAAGGAGGGAGTTGTTGGCCTACGTGAGCTTCTCTGGGTGTTACACCTATTAGAAGACATATTCTGCATACAGAGATTGTGAGCCAAAAACAAAAAACAAAACCTAAGAAGAAGTTAGCAAACTACAAAGGATGGAATGCAATGGATTAGAAAAACAAAATAGGTGAACATCGGCTTGTGCGAACCACATGCGAAATGCACCAGAGAGAGTGCGCGTCGCATATGCTATCGCACAAGCAGGCAGAATCCTACAGAGATTTTCCGTTGAGGTGAGAAGCTGGTGCGATTTGCACTATCAGAAGTGTGTGCCACACCAGGCTTCGCCCCTCAGATTAGTGACCTGCTTTTTCTTTTAAACATGGTGCAATGCCTCATGCGACTCGCACATCAAGATCTATGCATCTCATGCAAAGCGCATAAAGGCACAATTGAAATTTTTGGTTCCTTGTGTTCTTGTGAATTCCGCATGTGATTCGTAGAGCAAGATGTGCTTAAGCACTGGGCACCCTGCAACAACCCAATCAATATTAAACAAAGGGAGACAAAGGATCTCATGACCATAACTTCCGTGTACTCAAACTTCTTCAAATTTTTTATTGGCACAAAAACAAGCAATAAAGGAACTTAACGACTTTCCTTAAGATGGACATTACCCCGTCTATCATCGAAAACATCAAACCCTCACTTGCACAATGAATATCCACAATTTTAGCAATAATTAACCCCCTCCCCGCACAAGATCATACACCAAATATAATGCTCAACAAAAATCATGGGTGTACAATCATCGAAATTCAGCCTCCATAATAAATTTTCAATAAAAACCTCATGGCAAACGATGATTTGCCCTTAAAAATGACGTCACTCAATCTATTATCGAGCCAAATCATTCATTCATCGCGAGTGGGTTACTCAGACTTCACCCCAACACATAATTCAAGGCTGAAAATCACCAATCAACATGCATTAACAAAATTTAAGTTTTATCAAGTTGGAAGCAAGCAAAATCATCAATTCAACTCAAAATTAGGGACCCACAATTTTCGGATCTCACCCAAAACCAACATGGTAATTCTACTAAGCATGCTTCACAATATGAGTTCTCAACCTTCATAAAAACAAGTATTTAATGTCGGAGAACTTACCACAAGTAAGATTATGAAGTGGGGCATGATAATTAAAGTTTTTTGTTCTTTAACAATGGTGACCCATGAAACCTTCCCGGAGAGTGATGGCGGCGATGGTGGTGGAGTGGTGGAGATGGTTGGGTGAAAGAAGGAGAAGATTTTAGGGGAAGTTTGAGGGTTCTGGAGAAAATTTTTGGGAGAAGATTTTGAGAGTTTGAGGGAAAATATGGTGGAAGAAGAAGAGAAGAGGCAGTTTTAAAAGAAAAAGAAGAAGAAAAGTTGGCCGGGTCATCTCTAGGTCGGGTCGATCAATGGGTTAGGTCAATTAAAATTCAAACTTACCGCTTGTGTGCCGCAACATGCGGTTCGAACTAGACAATGTGTGGTCGCATGGCTTATCGCACATGCCCTTTTTTCTACCCTAGGTTTGCCCAGGCATCTATTTTACCATGCGACGAAGGTGCGGTGCGCACTTGGGGTCGTGCAGTCCGCACGGCCCAGCGTACGTCACCTCCAAATTTTCAAATTTTCTTCAGGAACTCTGATTTGGCATGCGGTAGGTTGTGCGACGCACACAACTGCTTGTGCGGTCTGCATAGTCCACCGCACGACCCCTTTTTGCCCTGCTTTCCCTTGTTCATTTTTTCAGCCATGCATTCCCTACAAAAACACCAAAAATAAAAAAAGATAACCAAAAACAAATAAAGAAACTTGGGTTGCCTCCCAAGCAGCGCTTGATTTAACGTCGCGGCACAACGATACTACCTCACTCAATCATTCTTTGGGTTGGTGATGGTGTCGCTAGGCAACGTCCCTTTCATCCTCGAGTTTATTTGGCTTGAGAGGTTGTTCATTTGAACCTCAAGATGCTTGATTGAGGCTGAGTGGGAGCTCACAGTTTGGTGAAGTGTTGAAACCTCACTCTTTAACTCGCTCACTCCCGTATTTATGGTGTCCACCTTATTAAGAACCAAGGACAACATGTCCTCCAACTTGGAATGGTCGGGGTGGCTTATGCCCAGTTGGTAGAGAGAGTCTGCCTTGTTCAGAGCGATATAGGGATTCAATCTCTGGTGATTGAAATGATCACCATCCTTTTCTATATCCCGCCAATTTCCATCTCTTTCTTTGTCTCGAATCCAACCTTGGTTCTCCTCCCTCGGTCGATAATACCCGGATGAAAACCCGCCGTCACAAAACATAGCTTTCCATCAATCACAGTCATGAGCTCATCATCACCAGCTTTGATTTCCGGTGTACTCACTGCATTCACTGTCTTAGCACCACCAGCTCCCATCACATGCTTGGCCATCAAATCAATTTGCATCATCATTTTGGCCATTGTTTCGTCTCGCTCCTCCTCCTTTTTCCTCATTTCATTAATCAAGATGGATGAAGGTCCTCTCAAAGTTGGCACATCCATTTCTCTTATGTGCCAAGCTTGATTGATCTTTGTCATTCGCTCTAACAAAGTCGAGAAAATGGGAAACTCTAAGTCCATGAAGGTGTCACCTCCAAGGTTGTCAGCCATTGACTTATTTAGAGTGTTCAACGACCGATAGAAGCTTTGTAGAAATACGTTGTTCGACAACTCATGGTTCGAACACAAGAGAAGCTTCTTTTTTAACCTTAACCAAACTTCATGTAAAGGCTCATCTGGGAGTTGCCTAAAGTTGGTGATCTCATCTCTTAACTTTATCATTCGAGATGGAGGAAAGAATCTCAATGTAAATACCTCAACCAACTCGGCCCAAGATGTGATGGAGTCATCCGACAACTCTTCCAACCACGTCGTGGCTTCCCCCATCAAGGAGAAAGGGAATAGGCGCAATCGGATGGACTCTTGGGAGATATGTTGAAAGATGGAAAACGGTTGGCAAATCTCCACAAAATTCAAAATATACCAATTGGCATCTTCATGTGCTGCTCCACCAAATAGGCCCTTCTTTTGGATTAAGTGGAGCATGATACTAGTCATATGAAAGACATTATTTCCTACCGTGGGGCTAGGCGGATTGCACCTACACCCCCTTTCATCATAGGCTCAGCCTCATCGGCCTCCATGAAGCCGTCAATGCTCTCATTGTCGTCAGCCTCGTTCATAGGTTAGCCTGCTCACACAACCACAAATAACAAACAAAAATAAAAGAAACAAGTACTCTCAAAGTGACTTCAAAACAATAATAAAAAATAGCTAACAACTCAAGTCCCCGACAACGACGCCATTTTTTATGAACGCTCAAATGGTGCTCTCCAAATAGGAGGCCACGGCAATAATGTAGCAAACCAATATTTATAACCCCAATGAGTGTCAGGGTCATACCCAAGGGACTTGGGGTAGCTAAATAGAGATTATGACGAGTTGAGTTCAAAGCGAGAGTAAATGCTCAAAATAAAATGTAAAAGGACGGGGGAATTGGGATGTTGTCACTATAATCACAATTCAATTAAAAAGCAATAAAATGAAAGCGGGTTCACCAAGTTGACTAGACGACTAGGGATGCATATCCGATGGAGCTTTAGTTATGGGATATGGTGATTATCAATTCATACTTATTCTCGATTAATGACATGAATAACATTGGTCATGGGTAAGAATTGCTTATCTCTCGATCAATAATCTTATATCCGATGATCTCGGTTAGAGCATCATTAGTTTGATCACTAAACAACCAATCTACACTTAGGGAGGTCACACTATCTCTAGCTTAGACCCTTAAATGGGAGAATCCATCGATAAGAGCTATCTCTAGCCTCAAATCTGAGTGGAATCCCAAGTTCCCACTAGTAATTTCATATCCAAAACCATGAAATCCTTTCTCAAGCAATCACATAGTCAAGTAATGAAAATTAATGTTTGCAACCACCAATTTTAGGATTAAAACTTGGTGAAATTACTAGACACATGTCAATTAAGCAATTATAAGCAAGAATAAATAACACCCACATCCATTTGTTAGGCACCCACCATCAATACACCCCTAGACAAGAGAATTTAGCCACTCATAGTAAAAGAGAAAGAGATATCATCTGGGTAATTCAAAATCTCTTCCCTTAGAGCTGCATCTTAAGTTCTAGCTTCAATTTGAGTACACAAGTGTTAACCAAGAGAATTAGATTGAAACCCTCTTCTCAATGGAGGTGAAAAACTTAGTCTCAATTTTAGCTTCTTTTATGCTCCTGTTGTTACTTTTCTTCCCGTATAACCCTTGCTTCCGCTTATATTATTTGTCCTTCTGCTTGCTTGTTAGATAGTAGCTCATTTCTGACTGTTTTGTCTACGAGGATTAGTTCTCCTACTGGAGAGTTGTAGGTGCCATCATGACCGAGAAATTGAGTCATGACAGCTAAACTCGAAAAAAGGTGTTAGGCACTTTTGAAAATCTGCAAAGTGTGATTCCCGATGAATTTAAAATATTTAGCTAATTTTTGAAAATCTTAAGTTATTTTTGAGAAAATCATAATGTTTCTTTGAAAAATCTTATTTAAAAATAGATAGAATTTATCAAGACTTGTCCATTTATTTTATTCCAAAAAAAAGAGTGAAATAAACTAAATATCAAAGTTTCGATAAAATTTTAACTTTAACAATTTCATCCGAATTAAGACTTGAGTTAAATAATTAACCCAACTTCTAAAACGTGGATTGGATCTCTTTAATAGCTATGAAAGGACATAAAATATCCTCAAGCTATTTTTTGAGCTTAATTCAGGCAAATCGCATTTGATAAGCACTTGTGCGGATAAAACGTTACAACACGTTACAACGTAATATAAGGGAAATCAAAAATGAATTTCAAATAACTCCATGAGGATTCATCCAAGTTAAATAAAACAAATGAAATGTTAGCATTTAGCAATCGATGAATAAGCGATTAATAAGAGAAGTAAATGAATAAAAGATGATCTTGGGCATTTTTCCAAAATCAAAGCTACTGAAGACCCACTCCCAATTTACCTTTGATATTGCTGCGTCATTCTCGGTCTTTTAAGTCTAAATACTTGCTTTTCTTTCGACACGGATGACGGAGGTTGACTCAAAGAAGAATAAATGCAAAGGAATGAGGAGTGTATTTGGACTCGTCTCGGAGGAGTTCATGCATAAAAAGAAAATAATAAGGATTAGCAAATGTATGATAATAGTAACAAACTGAATAAGTTAGCAATACTAGATGGCAAAATGGATCAGATGTTGAATCTTTACTACACTAAAGACAATTACTATCACAAGGGAAGTGAAAAACAATAATCGTAATTGAGACCAAAATTATTCGACCTTTCTTCTAAAGATAGCAGGAAGATAAACCATGAATTCACAAGTTCTCACATGAACTAAACAGAAGCTAGTGACAACTTTTGGTCAAAACATAATGGTAACTTACCTTTTTTAAGGAATTTAATCTCTCAAACAAAGTAGAGTTTTAAAAATGTTAAGCCGAACCTTACTTTGGAAAATATTTTGAGGTATCTTCAAACTAGTCTAGTAGGAACTACACCATTACATGACAACCAAACATTTAGAAATCAATATTGTGACCATTAGAAGCACCAAACCGTAAGAGTCTAAGAGATGTTTTAAACTTAGCACAAATGCACATATTCATAACAAATTTTCTTTCTAATTAGGATCAAAAGAAAAGTCAATTTTAAGAAGGAAAGAAAATTTTACCATTAGGAATAGGTTCAGGGATTCAGTATTTTTATTGATGGAAAACATGTTTATCTTCTTTAAGGACTCATAGATAGTGGTATATAGCTATGTTGCTAACTCGTGATGAACAAATCCCAAATTCAGTTTAGAACCAAAAATCCACTTTAAAAAAAGAGGATGATAAAACAACAAGTTGCCATCAATGCTTCGTCTTAAGGAACAAAAGATTGATTTTCCTTTTTAACACATTCTACTTTTAATAGAGGAAATATTTTTATCCCCAAGTAAGATAGCACATGCAGGTACCAAATCTCAAGACCTTTAAGAATTCAATCAGCAAATTCTTTTAGTTTTAGACCAAACCATACAGATAAAAAGTCATGAGGTTCGTCACATACTTTGCAAGACTAAATGAGAATAAAAATATGTGCACCTCTTTGCAACAATACACAACACCTCTTTATATTTAAAAAAATCAGAATTTAGATTATATAGAAGAGAAAGATTACAATAGTTTATTTAACGATAAGTTGGTCTTCTTGAGAATTAGAAGAAAATCGCGAGAAATTTCAGATTTGATCTATGTCTAAGGCCTGCCCAAACGCAACCATTTATCAGATGTATTGTAGCAACTCTTAGACTACTGTGAATATCTATACTTATAACGACACGGGTTATCAGTGTTTAGAATTATCATTCAGTTAAAGTAAAGGAGGGAACTTGAATTTGAACATGAATAACCCATCCTAAGGACCACATAGAAGTCAAATAAAATCACATTCAAAACAGAAACCACTAAGATCATCTGATATCATACTCAAGATGAAAGACTCACTTAGGAGTAATGGGGAGGGATTATATCTAAATAAAGAGAAACTTTAACTACACAAACAACAAATCTAACCCATGCTAATAATGAAATTTAAACAAGCAGCACGTACTGAGAAGCTAAAAATCTGAAACAGAGTGGAACAACTCCTGCAACTTTCACACCCAAGCTAATCAAATTGAAACTGAAAATAAATGCAGAAAATTGGAAAGGAAGAACGGGAACTATTACCTTTTGTCGGACAACGAACTTAGGACAACGAGTTTGAGGCAACTTTGACTTCCGTTTCTTGGTTCGATTTTGCCAAAATCGAATGAAAACAAGCAAAATTTGAACTAGTTCCTCTAGTTTTCTAAAATCATGAGCATGATGAGCTCACAAGATTTCAGAAATCCGGAGGAGATTGGGAGAAAACCCATTTTTAGGTGTAAAAACTCGTGAGAGAAACAGTGAAGTGGGGAGGGTTTATATAGGACCCAAAATCCCCAAACTCTTGAAAGATTTTTGATGTGGGACTTTGTGAAATTTGAAAAATCCTTAGAGATAAGGTCATGAGCTGGATTCGTACGGTTTGAGAGGAGAAAATCAAAAAATAAAGCTGGCAAATAGAGACGAAATGAGGTGGAAATTACCGTTGGGATGAGCTTGCGTTCGTAAGGTGAATGATTTACCAAAAATGGCCTTGACGAGGTTAGGGTTTCGATAGGATTTTGGGGCGGCTGAGGAGCTTTAGGGTTTGTTGGTTTTTGCTGATGGTTGTTGTTGTGTTAGAGAAATGAGGGAAAGAGGGGTTTTGGGATATTATGAGCTAATTGGGCCGGGTTGGGGTTGTTTGTTGGGATGGTTTTTTGGTTGATAAATGGGCTGACATTTGTTTGGGTTAAAATAATTTAAAGGATTGCCAAATTTCTTTGCAAATGTGGCTATATTTAATTTAAAAGGTAACCATATTAGAACTATTGGAGAATTTAGACTAAAATTAAAATAGACGAATTAATTTAAATTAAATATTTGAGCTTCTTTAACTTAAACAGAGTAAAAATAACCATTTTTGCTTAAAGCCTAACCACTTTATTTAAAATTAAGAGACTAATTATTTAATTGATCTCTATTTTTGAGGAAAATAAAACCTTCTCAATTTAAACACGGTTTTCACTTGAAAATCATTTCCAAAAAATATTTTGTTAAGTAAAATCTATATAATTTCGTATAATTTAATACAGAAAATATATATCTTAAAATGATAAAATTAGCATGAAAAATTGATTTTGAGGTCGTTTAGTTTTATAAGAACAATTATTTCAAAGTTGTTTTAAAATCGAAGAAGCTCAAAATTAATTTGAAATATGGACAAAAATTAGGTGTCAACAAAGGGTCCAATTAGACCAAAATCGTTGTTCCTGAGCTAAAGGAACTGTCAGAATTTGATTTCGAGCACGTTTACTAAGAATGTTGATCGAAGTCAAAGATTTTCTAAGTCCAAGTTCTAAAACAGAGAAATGGTTATAACGACCTAATGAACGACCTGGACACCAAACCGTCAGTCCTGGCAAGTCATAAATGACCCGTAGCCGCTGTGGGAAAGCTCGAAACACGGAAAAGCACGAAAGTAAAAAATGACCTAGAGGGTCATTACAACATCCACTACTAAAAGGACTTTCATCCGTGAAAGTTAAAGAAGGGAAACACCAGGGGACTCAAACAAAGATGGATACTAAGCTCGAACCACTCACTCGGAAACCCGAGTAGCCTCCCTGACTAGATGACACCCCACGGAGCTAAACCAAAAGGAAAACTACAAACCCCCAATACCTACCAGCCAAACTAGACTTTAACCTTTACTCCGAAAACTCCAAAGGCCTTACAACCAAACCAAACCTTAAAGAACTCAACCGGAAAGCATTGACAGAACACTGAACCCTAGAGAACCAAGACGATCAACACACGGAACTCAAAACATCATAACCACAATGAAGTATACCTAGAAAGCCATCAACCAGAACTCTAACTCATGAATCCGTTGACCCGCAAAACCCTTCTGTCTAACCTGAATCATCTTTACCATAACCATGAAGCCTCACACACGCTGGACACTCGAGTCACCCTCGAAACATCAGCTAACCCACCGGAGATCCATAGCTCGCACTTATACCCAACCTCGATCGAAGTCATCTTTGTACTCAAACTCTATCCAAGCCAAGCCATAGTCTACTCGTCTTTTGACATCTGAAATACCAACCCAAGCATATCTTCAAAAACTGTAGTGATCTGCCCGGACTGACCATCAACCAATGAATCAATACCTTTGCTAAGATCAACCTCGTTACCTGAACCCAACTAAACCAACCATCGAAGCTCAACTGAAACTTGCACACTAGGGTTGGGGAAAGACACGTATGAACACCCTGTGCCAATGGAGGATCTCCCAACTGTAGAATGAAACCAACCTCCCTGAACCGTGCTAAGTCTGAATTGGCTGAAAGTAATAGACTAGGGTAACCTGCCCAAGAAGACCCAAACACAAAACTCAACCTTTGTAAGGAGTGTGGTAAGCCTACTATGAAGTCCATAGTCATCAACTAAGCTCCAAACTCTAGAAATACTGTTGCGGCTCTAAACTCTCGAATACCATTTGGATTTAAGATCACCCTATTAGCCTTACCTCAGAAAGAATTCCACTATGCTGCGAATATCAAGTCAAAACACCCCATAGGCAAAGGAAAGGATGCCTAAAGTTCAATGTCGTCACCTAACTATTGAAAATCTCAGTATCTCTCAACTCCCCCTCTGGCTCAAAACACCCGCTCTACTGCACCAGTATACAAACCACTAACTCTGAAAGCATTCAACATGTTATAACTCTTGTCCCATATTGGCAGAACCTAATCAACGCTGGAACCCCATGCAATGGACAACCTCTCGGAGAATCCATTAATTTGAACCTCTAACCCTTAGAACACAAGGGAAACAAAAAACCTCACGTACCATTAGAACCCACAGTAGCCCTACCGGCTTCAACCAGCACAACCTGATCACATATGACACACCACTAACCCTCGAACTTACACTGTTGAATCCATCCAACCAAGGAAGATTGGACCCTGCACTGACAATAACACCACTGGGAACTGAAAAGTCTAGCCTAAACAAATAGTTAGTCAAGGACTGGATGTCCAAGTCCAATGACGATTCAAAAACTGAAACAGAGAAGCTAAGTTATCCGCACTACTGCCTTCCGGCTCAAAGAAGCTGCAACCGAAGGGAACTTTCCATGAACTGCCCGAAGTAACCTGCTAGCTCATGATTCTAAAACCCAACTCTAATTTTCTACCAATGCTCCTGTTGAATCCCTTGGTAGACTCATACACTGCCGATGAACACTATATAAACTGGAGCCAACTAGACTTCGAATATAAAGTCTTCCCAATTCGTAGATGCTACTGAAACTTGGGTCCTGCAAAGAATGTAGCAAGGTAATCACAGCTGATGCAACAAGACTCGAAAGGTGGTACTAGAAAATCCTATCACCTCAATCTCTACTAGAAGGAATTCTGCCCTCGAATTTACCTATGTACAATGCCACTTCACTCTGTAGTCAGTCGAATCAAGTCATCAATACACAAACCAAAGTGTACCCTCATTCGTCACCTCAGTCAGCTACTAGTAACCCATACATACATACAAGGAGTCATCTCCCTCCTTTTCCGAACCAAACGGAACCCTTTCCAAAGATACTCTTAACATGACTAACTCTTTCTTAGAAAGTCCTGGAGTTGTTCCCTTAGCTCCCACCTTTCTACTGGTAACACTCGATAAGGTAGGAAAAGAATAGGCTGAATTCCTAATTCAACCACAATGCTACAATCCAAACTTAACCACCACACTACAGTCAAAACTTAACCACCATGCTATAGTCAAAAATTAAGAAGAATGTTGTGATCCAAACTCAACCAGACAGGAAACTAAAGAAAACAATAAGGACAACCCATATACCTGCCAACTGCCTAAACCAACCAATTAAAGACGGTCGATCCTAACCTTCCGAGAAAAACAAAGCCAACCAATACTCATTTGCTCAACCAACACCACTCTTCTTAAGACAAAACAACTATACCAGACATAAAGCTACCGGTGCCACACCACACTAACTAAAAGACTCCTAGCACATGATAGATAACGGCCTAGGCAATAACTACCCAAGACTGCTAGAAATTAAAATACTTAAACCAATCCTAGAACTATGACAAAAACCAGAAATAAAGTTAACAAGACCTACCCACGAGTCAAAACCCCACGTAGTCACCTCTCAAGGTCAACACACCCCATCCACTACTAAAGAATTTCTGTGAAAAACACATGCATAAACACCAAACTCACAAGGACTACCATATGATAGAATAAGAAAATCTACAATTGATCGAAAGGCTGCTAACCAGCACAATAAGAATATAGCATATGCTATTGCACATATAGTCCCAACGGGCATCCATACACTCGAGGAACACACACAAGTGAAAATAACCCTCCCGCATCCCATACTATCAGAGTGTACACTAAGCAAATAGCAAATAAGGATTTGAACACAACATGAATGATATGATGGAACTAGGTGTGACAGTAGTATTGTATTACCTCCCCTGGCACTCGCAGCTCGTGGCCCCTAGTCCATATGGGCAAGACCCATGCAGGTCTAAGTGACCACATACAAAAATTGTGAGATCTCAAAGTATAATTGCTCGGAGTCTATCTGGGACTAAATCCATGATAAAAATATGTCTAGTGCTACGGCACAGTCGAGCCTAGTATCAGTATGAAAATCGGTGATAAAATCATCATAAAATCCCTTTTTACACTAGGAAGATCCATAAAGTCAGTTCCAATTTCCTTTTATAATCATTTTATCGAAAATGGGACCTCGAGGCTATGCAAGGTTTAGAAAACCATTTATATTAGGCCCGTAGCCAAAATAGTAGTAAAATATGTAGAAAACCCTTTGCATGAATGAAATGATCGCAAATAAATAATAGCCCAATGGCTCACAATCGACCTATCGGCCTTGCACATGCTCAAACTACTCTACAACACAGATAAACAACCTGGAATCGCAACTCGATGTCTGGGACTCGCAGACATGCCCAAATATCTCACCATCTATGGTTTAAAGGCATATACAAAGGCCTCACAGGGCCATAAGGGTAGTAATACATCATTAGATCAAATGCGATAGACCAAGTAAGAAATAAGACGGACGGAAGAAGCGGACAAGGTCTAGGGTGCCAACCTAGAATACCTAACCCAATAATGCTAATAAATAAAGTTATAGCTGATATACGTAAGGTCTAAGGTAGGGAAAACCATAACCTTAAATCTAGCCAAAGCACCACTCAAAGAATCGGGTGTTGCCCCTACCCGAGATACAGATACACCTTCCCGAAGGCTTAGAGTCCTAGCCCAGTGTTCTGAAGAACTGGGGTAGCCATAAATCCCACAAGAAGTTGGGCTGGCCCCACCCCCCACCCCCCTCCACCCCCCTTAGCTAAAGCGGTAAGTTCTTATTTTAAAATCTTGGCACTGGAGGAAACACTGAAGCGACAGGCGCAGAAGCCTCGTCATCACCCATTGTCGTACTCATCCTAAGCATCTAGGAAGGAATGGAACAAATAAAGTTTTGAATTCGATAGAGTCAAGGATGCATGATATGGATTCAAGAATAGGGAACTTTTCCTAATAATTCCTTGTAGCCTCCCGCAGATAGATCATACCAATCCACGAGACTCTACTAGACACTTTGCTCTGGTACTGGCGAGACCGGTGAACCTAGAGCTCTGATACCACTCCGTTATGACCCAAAACTGGGCCATGATGACGCCTACATAATCCCCCAGTAGGCAAGCTAACCCAAATCAAGCGGAAGATAAATAAAGCAATTTATATAAAAAAAGCGGAAGAGAAATATAAAAAAGAACAGGGCCAATAATATATATATATACCAACTGTAATAAATATACAAAAATGGCCCTAAAGTGATCAAGAATATAAAATATACACAGGAACCCACCCAGACCTGGTGTCACCGATACAAAAGCATCTAAAGTACGGAGTAGCTATACAACAGACTCTTTCTATCCACAATACAAAATATAGACAGAATTATAGAGGGAAAGTAGTAAAAGTCTCCAAAAACACCAGGAGCTCACCACGATCCGAATAGCAGCTGGCCTCAAATGAAAAGAGGATCGACGAGGGTGGCTTGTCCTAGGTGCTGAATCAGAAAAAGATGCAGAGTGTAGTATGAGTACCAAGACAACGGGTATTCAGTAGGCATCACAGGCCGACCGAGCACAAAAAGATAATATATATATAAATTACAAGAAAGCAAGTTAAATACTGGGATCCACCTAAATCTAGTTATAGAACCGAAAATAGAAATAATTGATCCAACAAGAGGGAAACAATAACAAAACCAATCCAGGAAACTGGCAATCCAAGAGCACTTAAGCCAATGCAATGCGATGGGATATGATGTGATGTATAAGTGCATAATAGTATAAACCCAAAATATTGCATTGGGCACCCAAAATACCGCATCAGACTATGCATATATATATATATATATATATATATAAATAGGAAGTAAAAACTCAGAATAATGCATCGGAGGTCCAAAGTACCGCATCAGACTATAAGTATATATATTCAAAAATAACACTCAGTATAATGAATCGGGGGTCTGAAATACCGCATCGGACTATAAGTATGTATATTTTGAGGTAAAACTAGGAAAAGGTCCGGGAATACCCCTTAGACTAGCATAAAAGTAGTACTTTTTCTTTTCTTTCCAAAATCAGTAGTAAAACCCAAGATAACTCCCTAAAACTCCAAAAATCATGATAACCATAGTAGATCCCAAGTTTAAAACCAAAAGCCTCAAAAATCTTTCTTTTCTGTACCGACAGGCATGAGAATGCAGCATGAGTATGTAAATTTCCTTGTTCAGAGAATATAGCATACAATAAGGCAAAATAGGGCAAAATACCCTCCAACCAAGAGAACTGACTTGGAAACTCCATCCAAATCCAAGCTATGGCCTCGGGCCCATAATTTCACACACAACTGATAAAAGCCAAAAATAAGGGGAAAATAACAACTATGAAAACAACAGGGAGAAGCTACTCTACCTCTAAAACCTCCTAAAAAGTATACTAAGGATTCTAAGCTAGCCACAACGATACTACAAGCTTCTAAACTAAGGGTAACAATAATAATTCTAATCTACGATCCGAAATGGCCAATTTAATACAAGTTACAAGATTTAAGCCTAATTCTACCTATATTCCAACCTAGCATTCCAGGAATATACAAGATATAAAATGTAACTAAACTCAGTCTAGAAAGTAAACTATAACCTACCTCGGGGCCAAACCACAAACACCAACCATCACTCGTGTGCCTTCCCCTTCTGAACAACCTCAGAAAGTTGTCATGCTATCAAGAACATAATTCAGGTGCCAAGATGAGAAGAATGACACTCATATTACCATATGGAAATCTGGGCTGAAAATTAGGTCAGAAAATGACCCTCGGGGTTCGTACAATGAAACTGGAAATAAAAATTACAATTACATCTGCAATGGGTCAAGGAACCCATGCACAAAAGTTTAGCGTGAACGAGACTCATTTCGGGGCCCAAAATAGTCTCGAAGTCATACTAGTTCAAGAGAATTACCAAAGGAAAACTAACGGAAAAATAACAGAATTAAGGAGAATTACACAACAGAAAAGAGAAGGGGGGTCAAAGGGGACTTACCAGACCAAGAGAAATGAGTAACTAGCCTTGGAATCGCAGCTTATGAGCTTATCAATGGACAAAGTTTGTAATTGTGGAGGAGAAAATGAAGTTGGAAGCTTAAATAGCTGCCAAGGGTCCTTCACCGCGGTCGCGAGGGACCTCACGCGATCGCACGGAAGCGCTGGCCAAACCATCATGGTCGCGACAGTCCAGCCACGCGATCACGTAGAACAAGCTGGACTGATCCCCAGCCTACTTCATCACGGTTGCAAGGAGCAATGCACGCGATCGTGATGGCCAAAAAGCTATAACATCGGGAATATGATAGCCACCTCACAATTGCGATGACCAAACTGGTCTGCAACACACAGCAGCAACCAACAATTTTCCAAGGCTAAAAAGTCACCTGATGAACCCTCAAGATTCATTCAGAACCCCATAAACACAAATTAACCATGCTACCCTACTAGAAACAGCATTTCAAACTCAATAGAATCGACAAAACTCCTAACGGAGATTGTTTTAATAAAAAGTGGGCCCTGCACCCAAAATCAACCTTTAGGCCAACTAAACCAAAATGGAACCGAACGCTCAAAATCAAGTCTGAAAGCCTCGGGACCCAAACCAATCATCCCTCTAGCCTAAACTTAATATTCTGGAGCTAACAACGCTGACAAAACTTCCATCTGAGGTTGTCTTCTTCGAATGTCGACCAAAGGCAACCGAACAAGCCTAATTGGCCTGAAAACATAAAAACCAAGTCAAAATCCAAATCAGAAGCTCCCAGACCCCGACCAAGGGTCCAGTTAGACCAAAATCCCTATTCCAGAGCTAAAGAAACTGTCAGAATTTAATTCCAAGCATATTTACCAAGAATATTGACTGGAGTCAATGATTTCCTAAGTCCAAGTTCTAAAATAGAGAAATGGTCATAACGACCTAACGAATGGCTCGGGAACTGAATTGTCAGTCCCGACAAGTCATAAATGACCCATAGCCACTATGGGAAAGCTTGAAACACAGAAAAGCACGAAAGTAGAAAATGACCTAGAGGGTCATTACACCATTGAACCTCATCAATAATAATAAGAAAAAACAGAAATGCCAGTGATAAAGCAGGAGAGCTTAAGAAAAATAAACAACATAAGTGCCAGTGATGAAGCATGATAGCTTAATTTAGAGTTCTACTCATTCAATTGTGCTTAAGCTTGATCATGCATATGACCTTTTCCCACTTCCCTTGGATAAAAATGATTGATCTTTTTGAGTTTAATGATTTTTTCTATTTTGACGTTGTGTCTATTCTAGAAGTATTAGCTTTTCCCAATGATTTGACCTTTTAGTATCTACATACTAGTCCATTCACTCGAGAATAATTGAAGGGAAAAAATGCAAACCCTTAAGTTAAACTTCTTTTTTATTTTTAATAAGTCAAAGCCTTGTGTTAAACCTTGTTTTCTTTTTTTGGTATAAAGCCTTGTGTTAAACATTTGGCAGAGATTTAGGATTCTATCCTATCAAGGTGATATCAATGAGAACAAAGCACGGATTATATTGCCGATGGTCATTTTAGTTAGTAATTCAAAAGTAAAACATTGTTCTCTTATCCAAGAAGCAACTCATTGAGTACCATGACATGCTAGCTGTTAGAATGTCCTCCATCAGTTGGAAAGGGATGGGTCATATCAGAATCAATAGCCAAACCCGAAGGAACAATAATCAGGGTTGGAGACAACAACTGTGAGCATTTGGTGTGTGAAGTTAATGCACTACCACATATTTGACTTCTGCTAGCGTGTGGTGGTGCGTGAGAGGTCGATTGCTGGAGAGGTTTACAGGGATTTGCTTGTCGAGATGTCCCAAACCTTATGGTGGTGTTGATTTTTGCAAAACATACACGAAACAAATGGGTGACACAAAGAACACTGAGAGTTACAGGAAAAATACTCGGTGATTATCTTTTCATCCAATCAGACGTCGTTGGTTATTGCACAATGAAAACTTTACCAACAAGGTTTCTAAGGTATATTATCCTTTCTAACATGGTTTAGGACCAAACAAAGATTCTAGGTTCAAATCTCATCACCACCCAAAAAAAGCAAAAAATATTTCCAATTGTTTGGTCCATTAAAAAATATCAAACCCACACGTAAGGGGGCATGTTGAGACATAACACAATAGTATGTTCTCTCTAACAACTTAAGATTTTAGATGACACATTTCAACAATCTCTGATTCTATTAACATGGTATTAGAGTCAGACCCATTCATATTCTTGGGTTACCAAATGTTGTACCCTCAGTTATAATGCCCACCGTATGATGTCCAGCACTGCATGTACAAGAGAGTTATTAAAATATCCCACATTCGTTGAGGTGATAATGTTGTCTTCTTGTATGATATCTTTGACAACCCTCACCTCAAACACTAGCTTTTGGGGTGAGGCCTGCCCAAGACCATATAACAAGTTCACAAATCCTTCTTTCAACCTATGTAGGACATTCTAACATTAGCAACAGTAGAAAATAATGTGGTAGTATCATGTCTTGCCACACAATATTTTCATGAAACCAAAGGCAACTTATAATTAACATTTAGTATCACAAAAGTTCAAGTTCGTTGTTAGGGGAAGAAGACAACAAATAAAAATAAAATAAAAACAAAAGAAAACAATACAAAGGGGTAGGGCAGAGACAGACAGAGAAGACAAGTTAACTTTGACCCTTGCAAAACTACGAAACAAAAGGACCTCTCATTACCTTCATCATATCACGACACCCTATATTACAGGTACTACAAGGTCAAATCTGCACCTACCATTGGTTGTCTGAATAGGTTGCTCCAATTTTTATCTTGAGTCGAGGGTCTATCAAAAATAACCTCTCTACCTCACAAGGTAGGGGTAAAGTTTGTGTACACTCTACTCTTTTCAAACCCCACTTGTGGGATCATACTGGGTATGATGTTGTTGGTTTAAAATCAGCAAAAGAGACTAACTTCCTTATATCATTGCACTTGACTTATCAATAATGTCAAATTGTTAACATACAATGCATCAAATATATGAAATCTCTAAAATTCCCAGAATTATTGTCATCTTTCTCCTATGTATTTGGCATGAGATTGTCACGACCCAACTACTGGGCCGTGCGGGTGCCTACTCTAAGCACCTAAATAGACGAACCCTTACCACCCAATCCAACAGGTAAAAGCATAATTACAAGTAAAACTATAAAAATATTTCTTTAAAAACATGGAAACATTTACAAACATTAATACGGAAAACCTTTTTCAAGATACAATACCTTCCCTAGGATCTAGTCTAAACCGGTACAAGAGCTACTACAGGAATGAAATAGAATGTAAAGGGACAAAACTCCCACTAAAGAAGCAAGAGTAGAAGCTGCTGAAGAATCACCGTCATCATGTACCTATGAAATATCACCAACCCTGCAACAGACTATACCCAAAAAGGGTATAGCAAGAGTAGAATCAGTACAAACACACGTACTGATAGGCATCATCGGTCGACCAGAATCTATTCTATACCATCGTATAAAAAATCAAGGGAAAGAATGCAATTAATTACAATATTTTAGCCCTTCAACATCAACCTTTACCTTGATCCGATATCGACCCATACCTTCCTATCCCTTTTGCTACCAACTCCACCCCCATGAGACTCTGCACCCTGACTCCTAGGTCTTCCCAAGTCATACTAACCCTTAGACTTCCTAAGTCACCTCGACACTAGATAAACCACTAAGTTCTGACCTGGACTACCCTTCCCTTATGCAAGTCAACCACTATGAATCAACCACCAAGGGTGAAATTCTACTACCCTAACTAGACCGTCCACAGTTATGCTACTACTTACAATTGTACGGACCCCTCAAGGATTCCTAGGACAGTTTACCCACATGATAGAAATAACCATCGATATCCCCTAGACTCTCTGTCTACCGCTTAACCCGTACCAGGCATGGTACCCAAGCCAACCATTGTGAATTCTCGTACTAGGCGTGGTACCCGAGCCAACCGAATAGTATCCCATACCAAGCGTGGTACCTGAGCCGACTAATATGTAATCTGTACCAGGCGTGGTACTCTAGCCAACCGAATGTCACACCAAATCCAATCAATCAACAACCACGAACAAAACCATACTTGTAAACCAATAAGCAACAAAAGAAGTTTATTTCACAAGACTGATAACCGGATAAGTAGACATTCATAACCTCATTCCCTAAGTATGCAACTCACACAATACTAACTCACACAATACTAAGTTATAGTACATGAACATATATTGCATATTAGGAATATCGATAACCATCACCTACCCCAACCCCAGGTTCGTAGACTCAACCCTAAAACCCTGTCTGAAGACTCAATGCCCCTTGTTTCACCCTTTCGAACACATAACAAGTAACTACATCAATTCTAGACTTCTACTAAGATGGATACAACTTAGGGAGGACATCCTCTAACGTTGGTACGTCAACCATACTTGTTATTCTATTCTTTATACCAATCATCTCTGAAGACTCTCTTTTTACTAGTCATTTAACTACACCGAAGCAATTTTAGTTCCCCAAACTTTCTTGACATTCTAGTCCCTAGAGTCTATCATCATACATCACATAATAATCACAAACAACCCAGAATATGATAGCACCTTATCCCCACTCAACCATTTTCTAGTTTAACCAAACCAAACACAATAATCCGCCAGACTCCGTGCCCTAAGGCCTAAGCATGATTTCTCCTTTCCGTCTATAAAATAGTATGAAATGAAATAGGTCAATATCTACTCGAGGTGAAGAAACTTAGCCTACATTGATGCCAAGCAGCTGCATGATACAATTTCTGGCTTCATGAAAGCGTTCCCTTATGATTGATAACCCTGAATCTTGTGGTTTCGCGTCCTTTTAGCCGGAATCCCTTCTCCCTATAGCTCCCAAGCCTTGGAGAAACCTAGGAGGATTTTTGGAGTAACCCTCGTACCCTTTCCAACTTGAAGGAGAAGTTATTTTTATTAAATCGCCTAACTGAGCTACTGCCTCCCGTCACTCCGCTATAGCAGACAATCATCCGCTACAGTAGCAGCGCTATAGCGAAAATAAATCTTGCTATAGCAGAGTGATGTTTTCCCAGACTACATTTAGAAAATTGAAATTTTTCTGCCACGTCACCCTATTTTAAACAAAATGCAAATTAGTCATTCCCGAAGTTTACAACATCGTGATTCCTAACATAATAATGGTTTTGGTCATTACAATAGATATTAATTTTCCCATCATTCATCCCCAAATGATCTTGTAGGAAAGAGGGAGAGGAAACTAGCCCCGAGCTCTCACAGTCCCATACGACCGCATAATTACGATCCTACACAAAAAATCAAACTTCCCTCGATTTAGTCGTACTTGACCTAATTAGGAAAGATTATGATACTGCTCTGACGAGAGATTAGCCTCCCTCGAGCTATCCAAAAATTTATGAAATAACCTTTCCCGAGTACCCAAGAAATATGAGGCCTCACAGATTGTCGGAATGAAAGAATTTGAAAAGACCTGGAGAACCTTTACTTTCCAAAAACTGGTTGATGCTCGCTATAACGGACATTATACCGCTATAGCGGTACCGCTATAGTGAGGTGCCGACCGCTATAGCAGTTGGAAACAGTTGAAATAGGAAAGAAATGAGTTTTCATCCCCATTCCCCTCTATTTTCCTCTAAAAATACTTCCTTTCCTCCTGATCATCCCGCTTCTTACGTCGGAAATCCCAGGTAACAATCATTCGTACTTACTCCTCTACTTTCTTGCATGAATGTTGATATGATTGGGGTAGAAAATAGTGAATTTGTGTATACATTATAGTTGGGTTTTTAGTTTTGAACTAGGTTGGATTTTTGTTGAATTTCCGAAGCATGGATGTTTCCCTTACGTTTACAATGCCTCCACAGCATTCTGGGCGTAAGGATTATACAACCCTTGGCCAAAAATGGTAGGGAAGGTGAAGGGTTGTTCTTGGGTAAAACTTGTGATTTAGATAAAATTTAGGGGTTATAATGCCCAAATTTTTATAGAAAACAGTAACAGGACACTTTAGAAGCATTGATTTGGAGTTGGGTTGTAAAAAATGGAGTTTTGGGTCAAGGGGAACCATTGAACCACCCCTTCGAAATTCTGGGACGATGAAAATCACTATAGCGGTCGGGTTCTGCTATAGCAGTCCCCTATAGCGGAGAAATTCCCTCTATAGCAGTTCTGTTGTGGCGGACATTCGTCCGCTATAGCAGAATACCGCAAAATAGTGGCCTCACTAGGCTAACACTTACCCCTTTTTAAACTTGTACCTTTACGCTGAAATAAGTTCTAATCTTGCCCTTGGCTACATTACAGGTTAACAAAATCAATGGCTGAAGGACAATTCCCCGAGTATGATTATGCGAGGTTCCCTGATGATGCTAGTCAGGAAGAGATTCCAAGACTATCGCTGGTTAGGATTTTGCTTTGAAAGGGGTTGCAAAATGGTCAGGATAGATGGAAAAGCAGTCGCTTTCCATCGTAGGCTTCAGTAGTTTAACTGGGTTTAGCTGACGCTGCCTCCCCCTCCTGCACATACAGGTTGGGTGTAGGAGTTCTACACTATCCTCCTCATTGTCTGTCGGGATGATCCCAACCCCACTATCTTCTGAAGGGTAGATGTCCTGGTGGATTCTCAGACGCTTAATGAGGTGCTGGGGGTGCCTCACGTATCCAATGCTACATATGAGGCCAAGTCTCAACTTTGGGATATGGATTGGATGAGAGATTCTTTGGTAGATGAGGAGTTTAGAGATCAGGTCTACTGGCCCGATCCTGATGGCATCACTAGAGCTTACTTCTCTGCAGATTCTAAGAGGTGGCTCAATTTGGTGTCCCAGAGAATCCACCCATCGGGCAATAAGACCGACGTGACCTATGCTCGGGCCCTAGTGATTGCTTGTGCAATGTAAGGGATCATTATGAATATGGGGGACCAGATCATTTCAGAGTGGGAGGACTTCTACCGGGATCCTAGAAGAGGCCCCTTTCTTCCTGGTTTGGTGTCGGAGCTGTGCATACGATTTGGGGTGCCTGTGGATCATACTGACCACGAGGTGGATATGTATAATGACTTCAACCCTCTCTGGGTGAAAGTGGTTACTTCCAAGAAGAAGAGAAAGGTAGATGAAGCAAGTAGCAGCCAAGCTGCCAAATATGTAGATGATGATGATGAGGATGATACTCCCGCTCCTTCCCAGCCTCAGCCCCCGATTACTAGCAGCCAGCTTGAAGAGACTCTGGTCGCGGTTCAGAGGTTCACAGAGGGCACTGCCACTGGAGGTACAACCCAGCCCCCTTCTGCTCAGGATTTTGCAGCACTCCGCAGGGAGTTAGAGGAGGAGAAGAAGAAGAGATGCTCCCGATATCGCATGTTTGCCTGGATATGGAAGACTGTGAAGGTCATGTTTGCTTGCATCTCCCTGAGTCAGGAGCTTCCCACACTTGAGCCCAAAGACAGGCAGGAGTTCCTCTTCCTGAGCGATGATGAGGCCTAGGACCTCCCCCCCTCCCCTCTCTATAGATAATATACTGCTTTTTGGGTTTCGCCCTCGTTTGGGGCACGTACTAGACAATGTTCCCTTTGCCTTTTCCCCTCATTTTTACGCACATGGATGCTAATTTCTAGACAACTTCCTTTCTATGCATGCTATATTAGTTCTATAGATGATTTCCCTGGTTTATATAGCAGCTCGCGGCTTAATTATCGCTTTTAAATGCCGCGGGAATGAAATGAAAAATAGGGGAAAACAGTTGTCATTCCGCTATCGCGGTACCACTATAGCAGTAGAAATTCTTGCTATAGCAGGATCGCTGTAGCAATACAGTTCTGCTATGGCGGTCCCGACGGTGACAACCTAGAAAATTTAAATTTTCAGAAAAAATGACTCATCCTATTCCCGGTCATCATTATTAATGTCCTAAATCCTGCCATGGCCTTAAACAACACCCCAAGACCATTCCTGGCAATGCGCAGATCAAAACTTAGCATCCAATAATCACCAAATCAAAATCAATTAGATGAGGAAACTGTTCACATCAACACAGTCTCGCTACCATGCACGAATAACCCCCATGGCCCCATGGTTTCCAACCAAGCCCCGACTGTCCTGAAATTGAAGCTTTCCTACAGTCATAAGTCATGTCCCCTCACTATATTAACCAATGATGAGTCCCTTTTTCAGAATGACATATGAAATTTTCAAATTAAGACACACTGTAGTTATAACAAACCATAAGTACACCAATTTCAACTTATGACTCCCTTCAGGCCCAACACTCATAGTAAGAAGATCAATCACATACCAACAATTTTAGTCATACAAGCATTGTAACACACAAAATTTCAGGCTTCAAGCTACAAAAGAATCAAGTCATATACACTACTCTTTATTCGTCCCATGGGTGACTGTTAGTCGGTCACCCATGTCTTACTACAGCCTCTCAGGCCAGATACCAATTGGAACCTTCTCGGTTCCAACTTCTCTTGCTTGTTTCATCACAATCGAGTCCAATGACACCTTTTACTTCATTGAGATACCAATTGGAATTGAGAGATACCAATTTGACTCAACACATACAAGCAAGTAAACAAACTGCACGAAATGAGTGAAGAAAGATGATGTGTTTCCTAGAATGCTTTATAGCTTCTCGAAGATTAGATATGGATATCAACACACCAATCCGCAGGACTCTATTCGACATTTTGCTCTTATACTGGGAGACCGATAACCTAGGCTCTGATACCATCTGTCATAACCCAACTACAAGGCCGTGCGGGCGCCAACTTTAAGCACCTAG
The DNA here is from genome assembly GCA_003996215.1 of Jaltomata sinuosa. Classification (NCBI taxonomy): domain Eukaryota; kingdom Viridiplantae; phylum Streptophyta; class Magnoliopsida; order Solanales; family Solanaceae; genus Jaltomata; species Jaltomata sinuosa. The sequence goes on along the minus strand of QJPP01001808.1, from coordinate 94,184 downwards.
AGAGACGAACCCTTACCACCCAATACAACAGGTAAAAGCGGAATTACAAGTAAAACTATAAAAATCTTCCTTTAAAAACATGGAAACATTTACAAACATTAATATGGAAAACCTTTTACAATATACAACACCCTCCCTAGGATTTAGTCTAAGCTGGTACAAGAGCTACTACAGGAATGAAATAGAATGTAAAGGGACACATCTCCCACCAAAGAAGCAAGAGTAGAAGCTGTTGAAGAATCACCGTTATCATGTACCTATGAAACGTCACCAACCCTGCAACCAGATTATACCCAAAAAGGGTATAGCAAGAGTAGAATCAGTACAAACACATGTACTAATAGGCATCATCGATCAACCCAAATTCATTCCATACCATCATATAAAAAATCAAGGGAAGGAATGTAATTAATTATAATACTTCAGCCCTTTAACAGCCACCTTTACCTTGATCCGATATTGACCCATACCTTAGTATCCCTTTCGCTGCTAACTCTACCCCCATGAGACTCTGCACCCTAACTCCTAGGACTTCCCAAGTCACACTAACCCTTAGACTTCCTAAGTCACCCCGACACTAGATCAACCACTAAGTCCAGACCGGGACTACCCTTCCCTTATGCAAGTCAACCACTATGACTCAACCACTAAGGGTGAAATTCTACTACCCCAACAAGACCGTTCATATTTATGCTACTACTTACAATTGTATAAACCCCTCAAGGATCCCTAGGACAGTTTCCCCACATGATAGCAACAACCATCTATATCCCCCATACTCTCTGTCTACCTCTTAACCCCCAATCACATGGAACAGGTTCAACACTTATTTTAAAAGACGAGTAACTAACAATATGACCAAACTATAAAGCTCCTCCTTAGCTCACCAACCACATGTAACAAATTAATAACCACTGACAATACCTAGTAACAACAAACATATATCTATTTTTACATAATCCGGACCAACCAAGGATCCCTAGGACACTAACTATGTTTCAACATTCAATCCCGACCTACACTAAGACCAACCTCACATTTAAATATAATCACCAGGCCTCTCATGGACCATATGCAAAAATAACAATTCAAGAATACAACTTGATCCACTCATGGAACCATCGAAAGAATACAAACAATTCAAGTAAATCAAAACCCATAATAGGCGTGGTACCCGAGCCAACCATTGTGAATTCCTATACCAGGCTTGGTACCTGAGCCAACCAATATGTATCCTATACCAGGCGTGGTACCCGAGCCAACTGAATGTCACACTAAATCCAATCAATCAACAACCATGAACAAAAGCATACTTGTAAACCAACAAGCAACAAAACAAGTTCATTTCACAAGACTGATAACCGGATAAGTAGACATTCATAACCTCATTCCCTAAGCATGCAACTCACACAATACTAAGCTATAGTAAATAACATATATTGCATATTGGGAATATCAATAACCATCACCTACCCCAACCCCAGGTTCTTAGACTCAACCCTGAAACCATGTCTGAAGACTCAATGCCCCCTATTCACCCCTTCGGACACATAACAAGTAACTAGATCAATTCTAGACTTCTCCTAATACGGATACAACTTGGGGAGGACATCCCCTAACCTTAGTACGTCAACAATACTTGATATTCTATTCTTTATACTAATCATTTCTGAAGAGTCCCTTTTTACTAGTCATTTAACTACACCGAAGCAATTCTGGTTCCCCAAACCTTCTCGACACTCTAGTCCCTGGAGTCTATCATCATATATCACATAATAATCACAAACAACACAGAATATGACAACACCTTATCCCCACTCAACCATTTTCTAGTTAAACCAAACCAAACGCAATAATCCGCCAAACTCTATGCCTAAAAGCCTAAGCATGATTTCTTCTTTCCGTCTATACAATAGTACGAAATGAAATACGTCAATATCTACTCAAGGTGAAGAAACCTAGCCTACCTGTATTCCAAGCAACTGCATGATGCAATTTCTAGCTCCATGAAGGCGTTCCCTGATGATTGATAAGACCGAATGTTGTGGTTTTGTGTCCCTTTAGCTGGAATCCCTCCTCCCATAGCTCCCAAGCCTTGAAGCAGCCTATGAGGGTTTTTGGAGTAATCTTCGTACCCTTTCCAACTGAGGATGAGAAGTTCTTTTTATTAAATTACATAACTGAGCTACTGCCTCTTGTCGCTCTGCTATAGCGGACCGTCCGCTACAGCGGTAGCGCTATAGCAAAAATAAATTCCGCTATAGCAGAGTGACGTCAGCCCAGACTAAATTTTGAAAATTGAAATCTTTTTGCCATGTCACCCCATTTTAAACAAAATACAAATTAGTCATTCCTGAAGTTCACGATATCATGATTCCTAACATAACAAACGTTTCGGTCGTTACAGAGATAGGGTCATCTCTAATTAATAGTGATGTAGCTTTTGCCAGTAGGTTCTCATACCCGATACCTTTAGCTCAAACAAAACCTACTTCTTTCAATATATACAGTTGAAAATTCAAAAAAAACATCCATATTCTCTCTGTCCCATTTGATGTGGTCTGTGACCTGGAAAGGAGTTTAAGAAGGAAAGAATTTTAAAATTTGTGATCTAAAATAAGTTATAGATATTTGTGTGGCTGGTCCAACACTTGGGATCATATTAAGAAGATGAACTATAACAACACCATCTCTTGGATGATCCTCATTCGCTTTTGGCACTTATGGTTATGCAAAAAATGATAACTTGTTCAATGGCAAATAAAATAATCGGAAAGATCCCATAAATATCCATAATATCATTGCTAAAAGCACTGAATATACCCTCCTTGTGTCAACCTGAAGTGGCAACCAATACCTAGGGTTTATTTTAAGCTTAATATTAATGGCTCTTCATTGGGAAACCCTGGCACTGGGGGTCTTGGAGGTGTAATCAGGAATTATGGGGACTGGGTAGTGGGCTTCATGCGAGGAATACCTAAAGCCACCAATAACCTAGCAGAACTTATGGTTGTCCTCCCTGGTCTAAAAGTTGTTGATGAAATGAACTTGACCACTGATTCGATAGTGGTAAATCATATGCTCAAAAAATGGAAACATGGTAAGGGTACTATTGTCATTGAGTGCAGGACCTTGATGCATAAATTGGGTGTTTCAGTGATCAAGCACTCGTAGAGAATAGAATAGAATAGAGTAGCAGATCTCATGGCTAAAGAGCGGGGTAGATTGATTTTTTTTGACAAGACTAGAGTTTTAATAGTACCTCTTGTGTTTGCATCAGAAGCAGCTAAGATTCAAAGAATAATTTCAGTCTGTAATATTATTAACACTAATGTCAGAGCTGGACCCACAGAAAACAACTGATAAATTATAGAAACAAGTAAAGTTATTGCATATAAAAGAAAAATAACATAAAGCAGATGACAAACTGCTACAAGAAATGAAGCGTCTAAGGGCATCTCCAATTTGAAGGTGAAAAAGAAAAGCAAATAAAAAAGAAATGTCAAAACCTAGATAGCTAATAAGCAAAGTTTACACGGAGTCGAGTTTTGGATGAACTTGAGCCGAAGTAACTTACTAGGTTGGGGGCGAAGAATTAGACCATTTTGGGGCAAGGCCGAAATTCCCTACAGAAGACAGTAAAGTCTCAGTTTACTGTTATTTTATTATGCCAACTTCTCCACACGTCGCCCGCCCATAGACATACCCACTATTATACTTTGTTTTTATTTTTCACCTTCTTAAGAATATATTGACTAAAAAAATAATTATTTATACCTGAGTATTAAAAGGATGTTCATCCTTAAGTTCAAATATATTCGATTTCAAATTTTAATTCACTTTATTTTTCTTCTATTTTTTTCACCACTTAAGTAAATAATTTACTTTTTTGTATCGTTTAGATGAAACTATTCATTTTCCTAGCTTTTTCCTTTTCCCCTTTTTTCTTACTTCCTCGCCTATTCTTTATTAAGAAAAAAAATATCATATCTTCTTATTCTTTTGTCTTCATGTGTATCTATCTCTCTCTCTCTCTCTCTATATATATATATATATATATATATATATATATATATATATATTTATATCAATTTATATTATATTAAAAATATAAAGATTTTAAAAAAATATGTGATGACCCTTCTAGTCATCTTCGCGTTTACGCATTTATTGTACTGTTTTCCTAGCTTTTTCCTTTTCCCCTTTTTTATTACTTCCTCGCCTATTCTTTATTAAGAAAAAAAATATCATATCTTCTTATTCTTTTGTCATCATGTGTATCTATATCTATATATATATATATATATATATTTATATCAATTTATATTATATTAAAAATATAAAGATTTAAAAAAAATATGTGATGACCCTTCTAGTCATCTTCGCATTTACGCATTTATTGTACTGTTTTCCTAGCTTTTTCCTTTTCCCCTTTTTTATTACTTCCTTGCCTATTCTTTATTAAGAAAAAAAATATCATATCTTCTTATTCTTTTGTCTTCATGTGTATCTATATCTATATATATATATATTTATATCAATTTATATTATATTAAAAATATAAAGATTTTAAAAAAATATGTGATGACCCTTCTAGTCATCTTCGCGTTTATGCATTTATTGTACTGTTAGAGCTTTCCTGTAGCGACCCTAAGTGACTTATGGCTTGCTGGGACCGATGGTCCGGTGCACTAGTTGTTCGCTTGGTTGTTTTGGTCGTTTACCTATTTTAGAGCCTTAACTTAAAATATCATTGACCTTAGTCAACATTCTTAGCTAACGTGCTCAAAATTGAATTCTGACAATTTTGTTAGCTCCAGAGCACTGAGTTTGGTATAGTTGGACCTTAAATCGAGGTCTGAGAACTTTTGGTGTGGGTTTTGTGTTGCTTTTTCTATTTTCAGGCCATTTGGAGTTGAAAGTGTAACTTGGGTCAGATTTTGATGATCGGAGCGTCAGATTCAAAATCCGACGATTCCATTAGCTCTGAATTATTGAGTTTGGATTAGGTAGATGGTTGGTTCAAATTCCGGGTGAGCCAAATTCATTTCGGGTGTTTGGTTGCGTGTTGGTTAGTGTTGACTTGGGTCAACATTTCTCCGAAACGACATTGTATGGAAGTTTCGTTGATTCCATTGAGTCTGGAACGTTGTTTCAACTCTGTTAGCATTATTGGTTTTTGAATATCAGTCTTTGATTGTGTTCAGAATTCCCTGTAGAGTTGTAGAAAAGTTGCAGATTTTTGGCTATTGCACGTGCAGGCCTCAGGCCTTAATCGCGATCGCGATCCTCCTTCCTCGCGACTGCAATGAAGCACTTGGTCCCTTGTTCAACGCGATCGCAATGTCCTATGTCGCAACTGCAATAAAGCCTCTCCCCCACTGTTCTTCACGACCACATAGCTAGCCTTCACGATCGTGATGGTCTAGCCAACGTGGTCCTCGCGACCGTGAGGGGTCCCTTTGCGATCGCGATGAAGGACCCCTGGCAGTATATAACTTTTACCTTTTTGTTTTTCCAGCTTTCATCTCTCTTTTCCCTCAACTCTATAACACCCAAAATATTCTTCAAATTGCTACAAACTAGTACACCCTTGAAGAATTCTTGTACCCTCGATAAATTCTTGCTCCATTGGTGGTTTGGTAAGTTTCTCCTCTTCTCCATAGTTTTCTTCTCCATTGGTTTAAATCACCAATGTTGCCATCTTCTCAAGCTCGCAAATTGGTTGTAGATTCTATTCCTGGTGAAGTGCATGCTTGGCAGGCTCGTTCTTATTCACATTCTTAGCTTAATTCTTCCGTTTGGGTAGGTGATTCTTGCCAATTTTTGGTTTTCTTTCCTTAAATTTCCATTGTTGGGTTCCTAGCTTTAGGGGCTGTTTTTAGCTCGAATTTATTGCCCGAAATCCTTGATTTTCCGGGGATGTACTCCCATGGTCTTGGTGATCATAATATGAGTTTTCATTTTCGGTTTCGGGTTGCGAGGCCCACAGGCCTACCGGTGACCCAGATTTCGATCTGGTTATTCCTATAGCATTATGGGTATCGTTAGACTCATTTTAATGTGTTATTTATGGTTGTGATAGTGTGATTATCTTTCGGTATTTCTTGGAGCGATTTGGGCTTGGATATCATTATCCCAGCAGCTTGTCTTTGGAAGACCGGTAGGTTACGGTTTAAACCTTATAGACTTCACATATGTTTTAAGGGGAAAATGACTTATATTTGAAAACTCATTTCGAAAATCTCAAGTTAAAGTTTCAAAAGGTTTTCAATTTTAAAGCAAGAGTCGCCACTTAGTTTTTATAAAAGTAAAACCAAGAAAAACTTATAAAAAATTTCAAAGTCTAAAACAGATAAAGACTTGGAAAATTTTCGAGATTTTGAGTAAAGGTTCAAATTAATATCCCGAGAAGGTTTTGAAAGCACTCGGGATATCCGCTAACTCACGGTTATCCTGACTTGTTTGAAAACAACTTATTTTGACTAACTTTTGAAAAAGGCCTTGTTTATTATATCTTGAGAAGAGCACTTAATTTTAATTTAAGAAAAAAACATAGTGATATAACTTGATAAAAGGGAAGACTTGATAAAAGAAAATTAACACATGCTTAGAGACGAAAGCACATAAACGTTTGTTTTTAAACGAAAAAAGGGAAACATGTTTGTTTTGGACAATTCAAATCATGATATTTCTAACTATTTTTTACATGAATAAACAATAAATGATTAGAGATAAGTTAAACAAGAAACATTTACTCTTTTTTGGGGATAATTCAACTGGGTTAAAAGTTAAGAGTTAATTATACAAATAATTCTAACTAATACAAAATAAAGAGTATAAGGGATAAGAGAGGAATTTAAGCCTTTTGGCTTAAACAAGTTGGACTTTTAGCCCATATGAAACCTGTCCTATTCTAATTTTGGTGGGCTTCAAGCCCTTTTGTTGCATACTGTTGGACTTTGGTCCGATTACTCCAAGTTTTTGGCCCATTTCATTGGATGTTGCTGCTTCCTCTGATGAGAAGACTCGAAATACATTGGGCCTTGTTAGCCTAAGAAATAGGATGAGGGAAGGAGAGTCCACTTGGACTCTCGAAGAACACATATGCATAGAAAACAAAGAGAGAAAAAAAGAATTAATAAGAGTAGAAAAGCAAATAAGAGAACTAATTTAAACAAAAGCAAACCATGACAAGTCATTTGGAGCCAACATGGAATATGTGAATTATGCTAGAGATAAAGAAAACTTGGACAGTTTTGAAGCTAGATTTGTTTCTAAAGTTGTGGAATAAAGAAAGCAAGATATAGTCCAATTCAACTTTACCATAGATCGCTACTGCTATTGTAAGTTTCAACACACGAAGGAGGTCATGACACTTTTAACAAAATATGGCATATGATCACACTCTCTCATGTACTTCAAAACGAATGATTTCCAGATATTTTCTTCAAACTAATCTATAGAAAACGACAGTGATGATAGCCAAATTCGACCTTTTATACCAGCCAGTGAGACTCAACATATGGAGGTAGCACAAAGAGGATAAAACACACGAAACTTATGTCTTTAGGTAATGCATTCTATGACAGAAAATAAATTTAAACATTTCGATTAAACATAAGAGCACTATTGGCGAGGAAGGCTCAGAAAGATTTGGGAATTTTCTTTTGAACAAGTTCGTAAATAGCAAGATAATCCTTACTATAAAGATGAGGGGAAATGGAACATGTTCTTACAAGAATTATGCTAACAGGTCACTGGCAAAGAAAAGTTTTTTAAAGAAAACGATGGGGAATTTGATCACACATAGTAGTTAACTTAACAATTAATCATGTTAAATCATAGCATTGGCAACAAAAAACAGACTCATTATGAACATGGTGACCCAGGTTGTTCGTCCGAAGTTCAAACTAAACAGGGGATATACGACTTTCAGACGAAAAGGTGAAACTAGATTATCGAACATGGTTCGAAAAGGGGCGAGACAGATTCATAACTACAACATGACAAATCAGATGATGAAACTTAATTGCTAACAAATTTTGAGGAAAAAGACATCAATTTAATAGGATTAAACATAGCAAAAGAGGAAATGGAGAAAACAAATCTATATTCCGGACGGGATTGGTTTCAATGAACTAAATCGATAAATAAAGAAAACAAGACCAACCTAATTCATATTTAATTCATTTATATCAGCTAGTCCTGCTCAAACCAGTTTAAAACTACCTCACTTGGATCATATGTATTTTAAAGTAAAGCAAATCAAGGTTGAATCAAATACGAACAGCTCAATAAATGTATTAGTTTACTTCTAAAGGAACTGAACAAACTAGCAGAAGAGGGTGGGTTTAAGACATTTTCTTGACGTGATGAAAGAACATGGATGTCTACACATGATCCAGATTTTGATTAACATTTAGCAAAAAAAAAGTAAAAATTGAAACAAAGTAGATTCCCAGACCAAATAAGCTTCAACAGTCACAACTATGTTCATTTAGAGGTCAAAGTTTGGTAGAAGAAGAAGCTATTATAAAGCTCGATTTCACCTCTTCGTCTTGATTTTCAAGTAGATGGATAGAGAATAGCTTCATCCCCTCTTTGATGGGTTATAGGTGTCATGAGTCAAGAAGAATCCTTGGGGAATCCTTAGCTTAGAAATAACTTCAAATCATACCATTTGGAACAATACGACCGGTTTTGACTACTACAAACACGTAATTAAATGGCTTTATGAAAAAGAGAATGCTTATATAGACACACAATAGGTGTAAGACAGTAAGCACAACGAAGAACTTCAAAAATCACTACATGCTGGAAAACAAATTCAACCCAAGCCAACAATAATCTATACTGATTCTCAAAGCTTTATCGACATCAAACACATATTTTCATACGAGACCGACCCCAAACAAATCATGAAATTCCTAATAGTAATAAAATCTCACACCACAACAACATGAAAATCTCAAACAAGACCATTCTGAAACCAACCAAAGATTTTTAACGGGGTAAAACAAAAGAAAAGAGTGTTGAACAAAGAGGTTACCTGTTGGTGAGCAGCGACTGAGACTACGAAACTTCGACGAGAACTTGACTTCACCACCGCCGGAAAGAGTTTGAGACCTTCTCAAAATCGAAACAACAATTTGTTGGGTGTTTTTCTCTTAAACCTTTGGTTTTTCAGTAAGTTAGAGAGTGGTTCTCCAAAAGAAACTCAAGAAATTCCAAAGGTCAGCCTCTAATCTTGTAAACCATCGTGGTTTATATAGGGGAATTCGAGAGTGAAAATGGGGGGAAAACAAAGGGGTTTTTGGGAAATTCCTTTTGGAGAAATTTGAAATCCCTAACGGGATGAGCTTGACCAGCAAGGAAATAGTATGATTTGGTATAAATCCTCACTGAAAATGCAGACAAAATGCCACCTAGGGTAGTTTCGAGAAGGTTCTCCTCTGTTAGCACACAATTTGACGGAGGGTGTACGACATTTGGGAAAGTTTACAGCATTTGGGGGTTTCATTTGCTGGATTTGAGTTGTGTTGAGCTTCTGTTAGGGTTTCGTTGTTGTACTGGGTTGTTCATCATTCTGTTGAGAGAGAGAGAAGGGTGAAGAACAAAGGGGGCATTTTGGTTTATCTGTTGAAGGTGAAGGAGAATAAGGTGAGTTATAGTGGGCTTGGACCGGGCAGGTCAGGCGAGTTAGAGAGATGGAGAGTGGGCCGACGGATTTGGGTGTTTGAGCCCAAATGTTTGGCAGATACAAGGAGTTATTTAAATTAAGTAAACAGCCGAATTGAGAGTAAATTGATGGGATTCGACTAGATTTTAGATGATTTAAAGAATTAGGCTATAATAGGAATAGAGACGATTTAATTAAAATCAATCACTCAAGTTTCGTTAAATTTAAACAAATTGAAATAATTATTGTATTTAACACATAATTACCTCATTTCAATTTATGAAATTAATTTACTCAATTAATCTCTCATTTTGAATAATTTGGAGGAAAATCAAACGTTTAATCTTCTAAAAGGATTTTCTTATAAAATTAAACTCTAAAATAGTTCTTTAAGTAAACTTATATAAATTTCACATAATTAAATATGAAAAATATAAATCATTACTCAAAAACTATTATAAAGTCGGTTTGGAAAATATTTTATCCCTTTTTTTACAAAATAATTATTTTAAGAATTGTTTAAAATTCAAAAAGGCTCAAGATTAATTCGTAATGTGGAGGGTAAAAATTGGGTGTAAACAACATATAAAATTGTACTAATGGGCATCCTTGGGTTGGGTTTACTAGGTTGGTACCACAGACCTTGACCACTTATTCATGTCCGGTTTCTTTTCTTCCTCCGATGGTTGTAGTATTTGTTTTAATGCTCTATTTACCCTTGTGGTCCTGTGTGGCCTTATATAGATTCTGGAACATTGATGGTGGGATATTGGGAATGTCCGTGAGTCCCAAAAATCGTTATTACTATGATAGAGCTGGCTATCTGTGTTGTAGAACGATTGGATCTTGTGCAGGGCCGATAGGTTGATTATGAGCCGTTGGGCTATTGATTGTGATTGAGCATGCTATTATCATGCATATAAAAGGATTTTCTTCATGATTTTTACTACGGTTTTGGTTTCGGACCTTCTATTGATAATTTCTAAACCTTGCATGGCCCGTGGGGCCCTTTTCGGTAAAATTGATTATGAATGGTTTGGTATCATCTTAATGGATCTTCTTGGGGTAAGATAAGTTAAAAGAAAGATTTGTCACAGTTTTCCTGCTATATATTGGGCCCAGTTGAGCCGAGGTACCAGATTGACCCTGTTGTTGATGAGGAATGATATTAGATTCAGTAAGGCCAAGCGATAGACCTGTTTACTACTATTTTAGACCTGGATACGCCTGGGCACCCTTGAAGGGGATTTATGAGACTTATTACATTGATTTAGACGTGGATAGAATTCAGGCATGCATTTGAGCATTGAGTACTAGTTTGGATCTGGTGGCATTTCGGACTGATATTTTGAGGTTAGAGTGTAGTATATGGTCTACGAGTAGACCTCCATGGACCCTGTCATTCCAGACCAAGTGCTACGGGTAAAGAGGTGACCGGTTGTAGGGGTGTATGGTGGAGTAGATGTACTTGGGAGAAGTCCTTCCATGGATCCCGCCTTTATTGGAACTTTGAGGCACCGGAGGGGGTAACATACTGATACTGTGGTTACACTTAGTTTGGCATATCATTCATTTATGTGAGGTCCCACCCTTGTTTGCTATTTGTTGAGTGTACGCTCTGGTTGTATGGGCGGCCGAAGGGTTTGTTTTCTCTTGATTGTGTTCCTTGGTTGTATGGGAGGCCGGGGGACTATAGGTAGACACTTGTTACTTTATCGCTGTACTGCACCCTGTTATGGATATATATATGAGATTGGATATTGAGAGGTTGTTAGTTCCTGGGTTGAGTTCTGTATGATTAAGTTGGTTACTTGTTCCTGTTTTTCTTTTTGAGCATGCCTATCTTTACTACCCCACTCATGACTTGGAGTTGGCGGTGGTAGTCTTCGCGCTCAAGATCTGGAGGCACTACTTATATGGTGTTCATTGAGAGATATTCACCGATCACCGTAGTCTTCAGTACATTACGAGTCAGCGAGAGCTGAACTCGAGGCAGAGGAGATGGATTGAGTTGCTAAAGGACTATGATTTCACTATTCTATACCATTCGGGCAAGGCAAATGTGGTAGCGGATGCCTTGAGTCGGAAGGCGGTGAGTATGGGCAGCCTAGCTTCACTTTCAGTTTTTGAGCGACCATTGGCCTTGGATATCCAGTCCTTGGCTAACCACTTGGTTAGGATTGACTTGTCGTATCCTAGCAGAGTTCTCGCCATTATTGAGGTTCGTTCTACTCTAGTTGATTAGATTCAGAGCCGACAGTTTGAGGATCGGAGTTTGTGTGACCTTCGTGATCAGGTAGTTTGGGGTAAGGCCAGCCGGGCTACTTTGGGTTCTGATGGTATTCTGAGATTCGACAATTGTCTTTATGTTCTTAGGGTTAGAGATTTGATTCAGTTGATACTTTGTGAGGCACACTGTACTAGATACTCCATTTATCCTGGCGCAGGGAAGATGTATAGAGATTTGAGACATCTTTACTGGTTGAGAAGTATGAAGTGGGACGTAGCGGAGTTTGTATTTCGGTGCTTGAACTGTCAGCAGGTGAAGTTCGAGCACATGAGACTGGGTGGTTTGATGCAGCGACTTCCCATTCCTGAGTAAAAGTGGAAAGGGATTACTATGGACTTCGTTGTTGGGTTTCCTCGTACTTCTCGGAGGTTTGATTCCATATGGGTGATTGTTGATAGTATGACTAAGTCAGCCCATTTCTTGTCGGTTCAGACTTCATACAATGCTAAGAGGTTAGCTCAGATCTATATTCGTGAGGTTGTTCAATTGCACGGGGTCCCAGCTTCTATCATTTCAGACTGAGGCACTCAGTTCACATCTCAGTTTTGGAGAGCTATACAGCGAGATTTGGGTATAGAGGTTAAACTTAGTACTGCTTTCCACCCTCAGACAGATGGCCAGTCTAAGAGGACTATTCAGGTCCTGGAGGACATGCTTCGAGCTTGTGTTCTTGACTTTGGAGGTTCATGGGATCAGTTTGTGCCTTTGGCCAAGTTTTCTTACAATAATAGCTTTCATTCGAGCATCGGCATGGCACTTTTCGAGACCTTGCATGGTAGGCATTACAGATCACTGATTGGTTGGTTTGATGGGTTAGAGTCCATACCGCAGAGTATAGATTTGCTTAGAGATTACTTAGACCGAGTCCATTTGATTCAGGATAGACTCAGAGCAGCCCAGAGTAGGCAGAAGAGCTACGCTGATCGTAGACTTCATTACTTGGAGTTTAGTGTTGGTGACTTGGTATTCCTTTGAGTATAGCCCGTGAAGGGCGTGATGAGATTTGGTCGGCGGGGCAAGCTTAGCCCCATATTCATTGGGCTATTTAAGATCTCCAGAGGGTTGGTAGTGTTGCCTACATATTAGTTTTACCTCTGATGTTTTAAGCTATTCACCTAGTTTCCAATGTCTCGATATTGCGCCGGTATATTCCAGATGAGTCTCATGTGTTGCAGTGGGATTTATTTTAGTTAGATAAGAGTTTATCTTTTGTTGAGGAGTCGATAGCTATTCTAGCCAGAGATATAAGGAGATTGAGATCTAGGGAGATTTTGGTTGTGAAAGTTCAGTGGAGTCATCTTCCGATCAAGGAGGCCACTTGGGATACCGAGAGTGAGTTGCATGCTCAGTATCCACAACTGTTTAAGCCTTCAGGTACTCCCTTCTTCTTGACTTTCGAGGATGAAAGTCTTTTTAGTAGTGGTTGTATTGATGACCCTTCTGGTCATCTTTGCATTTACACATTTATTGTACTGTTAGAGCTTCCCTGTAGCGACTCCAATTCATTTATGCCTTGCTAGGACTGGTAGTTTGATACCCTGGTCATTCGTTTGGTTGTTTGTGTTGTTTTCCTATTTTAGAGCCTTAACTTAAAATATCATTGACCTTAGTCAACATTCTTAGCTAACGTACTCCGAATTGAATTCTGACAATTCCGTTAGCTCCAAAGCGGTGAGTTTGGTCTAGTTGGACCTTAAGTCGAGGCCTAAGAACTTTCGGTGTGAGTTTTGTGTTGCTTTCCCTATTTTTAGGCCATTTGGAGTTGAAAGTGTAACTTGGGTCAGCTTTCGATGATCGGAGCATCAGCTTTCGATGATCGTAGTGTCAGATTCGAAATCTGACGATTCCATCAGCTCCAGAATGTTGAGTTTGGGTTAGGTAGATGGTTGGATCAGTTCCGGGTGATCCGGGCTTATTTTGGGTGTTTAGTTGCATGTTGGTTAGTGTTGACTTGGGTCAACATTTCTCTGAAATGACCTCGTATGGAAGTTTCATCAATTTTGTTGAGTCTGAAATGTCGTTTCCACTCTGTTAGCATTATTGGTTTTTGAATATCAGTTTTTGATTGTGCCCGGAAAGCCCCGTAGAGTTGTGGAAAAGTTGCAGATTTTTGGTTGTTGCAGGTGCAGGCCTCAGGCCTTAATCGCGATCGCGAGCCTCCTCCCCCACGACCGCGATGAAGCACCTGGTCCCTTGTTCAATGCGATCTCGATATCCTTTGCTGTGACTGTGATGAAGCCTCTTACCAGCTGTTCTTCACGATCGCATGACTAGCCTTCGTGATTGCGATGGTCTAGCCAGCGTGGTCCTCGCGACCACGAGGGGTCCCTTCGCAATCGCGATGAAGTACCCCTGGCAGTATATAACTTTTACCTTTTCATTTTTCCAGCCTTCATCTCTCTTTTCCCTCAACTCTATAACACCCAAAACACTCTCTAAATTGCCCCAAACAAGTACACCCTTAAAGAATTCTTGTACCCTCGATAAATTCTTGCTCCGTTGGTGTTTTGGTAAGTTTCTCCTCTTCTCCATAGTTGTCTTCTCCATTGGTTTAAATCACAATTGTTGCTATCTTCTAAAGCTCGCAAATTGGTTGTAGGTTCTGTTTCGGGCAAAGTGCATGCTTGGCAGGCTCGTTCTTATTCACATTCTTAGCTTAATTCTTCCGTTTGGGTAGGTGATTCTTGCCAATTTCAAATTTTCTTTCCTTAAATTTCCGTTGTTGGGTTCCTAGCTTTAGGGGATATTTTTAGCTCGAATTTACTGCCCAAAATCCTTGATTTTCCGGGCATGCACTCCCATGGTCTTGGTGATCATAATGTGAATTTTTGTTTTCAGTTTTGGGTTGCGGGGCCCACGGGCCCACCGGTGACTCAGATTTCATCCAGACTATTCCTATAGTGTTATGGGTATTGTTAGACTCATTTTAATGTGTTATTTATGGTTTGATAGTGTGATTATCATTCGGGATTTCTTAGAGCAATTAGGGCTTGGATATCATTATCCCAGCAGCTTGTCGTCAGACGATAGGTAGGTTACAGTTTAAAACCTTTAAACTTCACATATATAGGATAAAATTGTACTAATGGGCATCCTTGGGTTGTGTTTACTAGGTTGGTACCATAGACCTGACCACTTATTCATGTCCGGTTACTTTTTTTCCTCCGATGGTTGTAGTATTTGTTTTATATTCTCTATTTACCCTTGTGGTCCTGTGTGGCCTTATATAGAATATGGAACATAGATGGTGGGATATTGGGAATGTCCGTAAGTCTCGTACATCGTTATTACTATCATAGAGCTGGCTATCTGTGCTATATAATAATTGGAGCATGTGCAGGGCGAATAGGTTGATTGTGAGTCGTTGGGCTATTGATTGTGATTGAGCATGCCATTATCATGCATATAAAAGGATTTTCATCATGATTATTACTATGGTTTTGGCTTTGAGCCTTCTATTGATGATTTTTAAACCTTGCATGGCCCGTGAGGCCCTTTTGGTAAAATTGGTTATGAATGGTTTGGTATCATCTTAATGGATCTTCTGGGGTAAGATAAGTTAAAAGAAATATTTGTCACAGTTTTCCTGCTATATATTGGGCCCGGTTGAGCCGAGGTACCAGATTGATCCTATTGTGGATGAGGAATGATATTATACTTAGTAAGGCTGAGCGACAGACCTGTTTACTACTGTTTTAGACCCAGATATGCCCGGGCACCCTTGAAGAGGGTTTATGAGACTTATTACATTGATTTAGACCTGGATAGAATTCAGGCATGCCTTTGAGCATTGAGTACTAGTTTGGATCCAGTGGCACTCCAGACTGATATTTTGAGGTTAGAGTGTAATATGTGGTCTACGAATAGACCTACATGGACCTTATCGTTCCGAACCAAGTGCTATGGGCAAAAAGGTGATCGAGGGTAGGGTTGATATGGCGGAGTAGATGTACTTGGGAGAAGTCCTTTAGAGTGTACTATGTGGTCTACCAGTATACCTCTATGGACCCTGTTGTTCTGAACGAAGTGCTATGGGAAAAAGGGTGACCGGGGGTAGGGGTGTATGACAGAGTAGATATACTCGAGAGAAGTCCTTTCATGGATCCCGCCTTTATTGGACCTTTGGGGCACCGGAGGGGGTAACGTACTGACACTGTGGTTACACTTAGTTTGGCATATCATTCATTTGTGTGAGGTCCCACCCTTGTTTACTGTTTGTTGAGTGTATGCTCTGGCTGTATGGGCGACCGGAGGGTTTGTTTTCTCTTGATTGTGTTCCTCGATTGTATGGGCGGTCGGGGGACTGTAAGTAGACGCTTGTTACTTTATCAATATACTACACCCTGTTATGGATATATATATATATATATATAAGATTGGATATTGAGAGGTTGTTAGTTCCTGGCTTGAGTTTGGTATGATTAAGTTGGTTACTTGTTCCTGTTTTTCTTTCCGAGCATGCCTATCTTTATTCTTCTCCTCCCTTCCCTTGTACTTGAGATTACTGATATACCGTCCACTTCTAAACTTACTATATACTGTTATTACGAGGATCCCAGGTGCGCCATTTCTTACTTTCACATGTGCCTGTTGTGTATATTGATTCTACTAGCTAGCCTTGTATGTTACTTTCTGTTGTCTTCCCTCTGGGCTAGTTTCCATGTACTTATCCATTGCCTTCTTTGACTATTTGTTTCCTATTATGTTCATTACTTCTCTTTTATCTTATATATTCCCAGTCGGCCTATGATACCTACTGGGTACCGGTTTCTTTGTAATTGGTGCTCATACTACACTCTACATCTTCTAGTGCAGATCCTAGTGTGGGCCTTCACTGCTAGATCGCTGTGAGTCATGCTTGGAGATTTTGGACTATCCAGACTGAGGGTGAGCTCTTGCCGACCGGAGCTTAGCTTTTAGTTTATCTTTTTCTTTATATACTCTATTACTACTTGGAGACATTTGTGTATATATTATTTTGGATGCTTCGTACTCCTTCTATGTAGTTCCGGCTCTATACTATGATACCAGGTTTTGGGTTTGGCTTAGCTTCCGCATATTTTTATATGTATTCCTGTTATCTATTTTCTTCATCTTGTTCCCTTGCTTCCACTTATTAAATTGTTCTTTCGCTTAGATTGTTAGATAGGTGGAGGTCTTCGTCAGTTTTATGCGATCCCTAGGAGACCGGAGGCAGAGACCTCGGATGCTGTGATTATAGGTACGATTTCTGTTTTCCATCAGTCTACTACAGCTTTTTTTGATCCTGGATCTATATGTTCATATGTATCTACCAACTTTTTGCCTTGTTTGGGATTGGCTAGTGAGCCATTACCTGTGCCTGTGCTTGTTTCAACCCTAGTAGGAGATTCTTTAGTAGTGGATCAGATTGTGAGATCTTGTGTGATATTTGTTGGTGATTCAGAGACTTGGGGTGATTTGATGATCCTTGATTTGTTAGATTTTGATGTGATACTGGGCATGGACTGGTTATCCTCTCACCGTGAAGTTTTGGATTGTTATACCAAGATCATTACCAAGCTGTGCCCGGTGTATCCCCAGTTGTGTAGCAGGGTTCTGTCAGCCACGCACTGTCTGGGATCATCTCTTGTCTTCGAGCTAGGAAGTTGATTTCCTGTGGGTGTTTAGCTTATTTAGAATATGTCCGAGATGGTAGTACTGACCCTTCGTCTCCTGAGTCTGTTCATGTGGTTAGAGACTTCCTAGATGTGTTTCCTACCGACCTGTCAGGCTTTCCACCTGAGAGAGATGTTGATTTTTCCATTAAGTTAGAGCCGGGCACCAGGCTTATTTCTATTCCTCCTTACCGTGTGGCTCCTGCTAAGTTGAGGGAGCTTAAGGAGCATCTCCAGGACTTGTTAGCTAAGGGGTTCATTAGACCGAGTGTGTCTCCTTGGGGTGATCCTGTTCTCTTCGTGAAGAAGAAGTATGGGTCGATGTGGATGTGTATTGATTATCAGCAACTGAATAAGGTGACAGTGAAGAATAAGTCGATGTTGAGGATTGATGACTTGTTTGATCAGCTTCAGGGTTCAGTTGTGTTTTCAAAGATTAATTTAGGTCTGACTATCATCAGTTGAGGATTAGGGCAGAGGACATCCCTAAGACAGCATTCAGGATACGTTATAGCCATTATAAGTTCCTAATGATGTCTTTTGGGTTGACTAATGCCCCCGCATCTTTCATGGACTTGATGCATAGGGTGCTTAGCCCGTACTTGGATATGTTCATGATAGTCTTCATAGATGAGATCCTGGTATACTCCCGGAGTAGAGATGAGCATGAGCAGCACTTGAGGACTATACTTCAGACTTTGAGAGATCATCGACTTTATGCCAAGTTCTCAAAGTGTGAGTTTTGTCTTGAGTCAGTTGCATTACTAGGGCACGTAGTGTCTAAGGATGGGATTAGAGTTGATCCGGGTAAGATTCAGTGGTTCGTGATTGGCCTAGACCTACTACTGCAACTGAGGTTCGTAGCTTTATTGGGTTAGCGGGTTACTACAGGCGGTTCGTTCAGGGATTTTCTTCCATAGAAGCACCCTTGACTATGCTAACTAGGAAGGATGTTCCATTTCAGTGGTCAAATCAGTGCAAGGATAGCTTTCAGAGGCTTAAGGCCTTATTGACTTCAGCTCCAGTTTTGACTTTGCCGGTCGAGGGTCAGAGTTTTGCCGTGTATTGTGATGCTTTCAGGGTCGGTCTTGGTTGTGTATTAATGCAGCAGGGTCGAGTGATAGCATATGCATCGAGACAGCTGAAGGTTAACAAGCGCAACTACCCCACTCATGACTTGGAGTTGGCAGCGGTAGTCTTCGCGCTCAAGATCTGGAGGCACTACTTATATGGTGTTCATTGAGAGATATTCACCGATCACCGTAGTCTTCAGTACATTACGAGTCAGCGAGAGCTGAACTCGAGGCAGAGGAGATGGATTGAGTTGCTGAAGGACTATGATTTCACTATTCTATACCATTCGGGCAAGGCAAATGTGGTAGCGGATGCCTTAAGTCGGAAGGAGGTGAGTATGGGCAGCCTAGCTTCACTTTCAGTTTTTGAGCGACCATTGGCCTTGGATATCCAGTCCTTGGCTAACCATTTGGTTAGGCTTGACTTGTCGTATCCTAGCAGAGTTCTCGCCATTATTGAGGTTCGTTCTACTCTAGTTGATTAGATTCAGAGCCGACAGTTTGAGGATTAGAGTTTGTGTGACCTTCGTGATCAGGTAGTTTGGGGTGAGGCCAGCCGGGCTACTTTGGGTTTTGATGGTATTCTGAGATTCGACAATTGTCTTTATGTTCTTAGGGTTAGAGATTTGATTCAGTTGATACTTTGTGAGGCACATTGTACTAGATACTCCATTCATCCTGGCGCAGGGAAGATGTATAGAGATTTGAGACATCTTTACTGGTGGAGAAGTATGAAGTGGGACGTAGCGGAGTTTGTATTTCGGTGCTTGAACTGTCAGCAGGTGAAGTTTGAGCACATGAGACTGGGTGGTTTGATGCAGCGACTTCCCATTCCTGAGTAAAAGTGGAAAGGGATTACTATGGACTTCATTGTTGGGTTTCCTCGTACTTCTCGGAGGTTTGATTCCATATGGGTGATTGTTGATAGGATGACTAAGTCAGCCCATTTCTTGTCGGTTCAGACTTCATACAATGCTAAGAGGTTAGCTCAGATCTATATTCGTGAGGTTGTTCAGTTGCACGGGGTCCCAGCTTCTATCATTTCAGACTGAGGCACTCAGTTCACATCTCAGTTTTGGAGAGCTATACAGCGAGATTTGGGTATAGAGGTTAAGCTTAGTACTGCTTTTCACCCTCAGACAGATGGCCAGTCTAAGAGGACTATTCAGGTCCTGGAGGACATGCTTCAAGCTTGTGTTCTTGACTTTGGAGGTTCATGGGATCAGTTTGTGCCTTTGGCCAAGTTTTCTTACAATAATAGCTTTCATTCGAGCATCGGCATGGCACCTTTCGAGACCTTGCATGGTAGGCATTACAGATCACTGATTGGTTGGTTTGATGGGTTAGAGTCCATACCGCAGAGTATAGATTTGCTTAGAGATTACTTAGACCGAGTCCATTTGATTCAGGATAGACTCAGAGCAGCCCAGAGTAGGCAGAAGAGCTACGCTGATCGTAGACTTCATTCCTTGGAGTTTAGTGTTGGTGAATTGGTATTCCTTTGAGTATAGCCCGTGAAGGGCGTGATGAGATTTGGTCGGCGGGGCAAGCTTAGCCCCAGATTCACTGGGCTATTTAAGATCTCCAGAGGGTTGGTAGTGTTGCCTACATATTAGTTTTACCTCTGATGTTTTAAGCTATTCACCTAGTTTCCAATGTCTCGATATTGCGCCGGTATGTTCCAGATGAGTCTCATGTGTTGCAGTGGGATTCATTTTAGTTAGATAAGAGTTTATCTTTTGTTGAGGAGTCGATAGCTATTCTAGCCAGAGATATAAGGAGATTGAGATCTAGGGAGATTTTGGTTGTGAAAGTTCAGTGGAGTCATCTTCCGATCAAGGAGGCCACTTGGGATACCGAGAGTGAGTTGCATGCTCAGTATCCACAACTGTTTAAGCCTTCAGGTACTCCCTTCTTCTTGACTTTCGAGGATGAAAGTCTTTTTAGTAGTGGTTGTTGTGATGACCCTTCTAGTCATCTTTGCATTTACGCATTTATTGTACTGTTAGAGCTTCCCTGTAGCGACTCTAATTCATTTATGGCTTGCTAGGACTGGTAGTTTGATACCCTGGTCATTCGGTTGGTTGTTTGTGTTGTTTTCCTATTTTAGAGCCTTAACTTAAAATATCATTGACCTTAGTCAACATTCTTAGCTAACGTACTCCGAATTGAATTCTGACAGTTCCGTTAGCTCCAAAGCGGTGAGTTTGGTCTAGTTGGACCTTAAGTCGAGGCTTGAGAACTTTCGGTGTGGGTTTTGTGTTACTTTTTCTGTTTTCAAGCCATTTGGAGTTGAAAGTGTAACTTGGGTCAGCTTTCGATGATCGGAGTGTCAGATTCAAAATCCAACAATTCCATCAGCTCTGGAATGTTGAGTTTGGATTATGTAGATGGTTGGTTCGGGTTTCGGGTGTGCCGAGCTCATTTTGGGTATTGGGTTGCGTGTTGGTTAGTGTTGACTTGAGTCAACATTTCTCTGAAATGACCTCGTATGGAAGTTTTGTCGATTTCGTTGAGTCCAGAACATCGTTTCCACTCTGTTAGCATTATTAGTTTTTGAATTTCGATTTCCGATTGTGCCCGGAATGCCCTATAGAGTTGTGGAAAAGTTGCAGATTGTTAGTTGTTTCAGGTGCAGGCCTCAGGCCTTAATCGCTATCGCAAGCCTCCTCCCTCGCGACCGCGATGAAGCACCTGGTCCCTTGTTCAACACAATCGTGATGTCCTTTGTCGTGACCGCGATGAGGCCTCTCCCCCGCTATTCTTCACGACAGTGTGGCTAGCCTTCGTGATCGCGATGGTCTAGCCAGCGTGGTCCTAGCGACTGCGACGGGTTCCTTCACGAGCGCGATGAAGGACCCCTGGCAGTATATAACGTTTTCCTTTTCATTTTTCCAGCCTTCATCTCTCTTTTCCCTCAACTCTATAACACCCAAAACACTCTCTAAATTGCTCCAAACCAGTACACCCTTGAAGAATTCTTGTACCCTCGATAAATTCTTGCTCCGTTGGTGTTTTGGTAAGTTTCTCCTCTTCTCCATAGTTGTCTTCTTCATTGGTTTAAATCACCATTGTTGCCATCTTCTCAAGCTCGCAAATAGGTTGTAGATTCTATTCCGGGTGAAGTGTATGCTTGGCAGGCTCGTTCTTATTCACATTCTTGGCTTAATTCTTCCGTTTGGGTAGGTGATTCTTTCCAATTTCCGGTTTTCTTTCCTTAAATTTCCATTGTTGGTTTCATAGCTTTAGGGGCTGTTTTTAGCTCGAATTTATTGCCCAAAATCCTTGATTTTCTAGGCATGTACTCCCATGGTCTTGGTGATCATAATGTGAGTTTTCATTTTGGGTTTCAAGTTGCGGGGTCCACAGACCCACCGGTGACCCAAATTTTAGCCCAGCTATTCATATACCGTTATGGGTATCGTTAGACTCATTTTAATATATTATTTATGGTTGTGATAGTGTGATTATCATTCGAGATTTCTCAGAGCGATTCAGGCTTGGATATCATTTTCCCAGCAGCTTGTCATCGGACGACAGGTAGGTTATGGTTTAAACCCTTTAGACTTCACATATATATGATAAAATTATACTAATGGGCATCCTTGGGTTGGGTTTACTAGGTTGGTACCACAGACCTTGACCGCTTATTCATGTTCGGTTACTTTTCTTCCTCCGATGGTTGTAGTATTTATTTTATACGCTCTATTGGTCCTGTGTGGCCTTATATAGACTCTGAAACATAGATGGTGGGATATTGAGAATGTCTGTGAGTCCCGGACATCCTTATTACTATCATAGAGTTGGCTATTTGTGTTGTAGAATGATTGGAGCCTGTGCAGGGCCGATAGGTTGATTGTGAGCCGTTGGGCTATTGATTGTGATTGAGCATGCCATTATCATGCATATAAAAGGATTTTTTTCATGATTTTTACTACGGTTTTGGCTTCGAGCCTTCTATTGATGATTTCTAAACCTTGCATAGCTCGTGGGGCCCTTTTTGGTAAAATTGATTATGAATGGTTTGGTATCATCTTAATGGATCTTCTTGGGGTAAGATAAGTTAAAAGAAAGATTTATCATAGTTTTCCTGCTATATATTAGGCTCGGTTGAGCCGAGGTGCCAGATTGACCCTGTTTTGGATGAGGAATGATATTAGACTCGGTAAGGGCGAGCGACATACCTGTTTACTACTATTTTAGACACGGATACGCCCGGACACCCTTGAATGGGGTTTATGAAACTTATTATATTGATTTAGACCTGGATAGAATTCAGGCATGCATTTGAGCATTGAGTACTAGTTTGGATCTGGTGGCACTCCGGACTGATATTTTGATGTTAGAGTGTAGTATGTGGTCTATGAGTAGACCTCCATGGACCCTGTCATTCCGGACCAAGTGCTACGGGCAAAAGGGTGACCGGGGGTAGGGGTGTACGACGGAGTAGATGAACTCAGGAGAAGTCCATCCATGGATCTCGCCTTTATTGGACCTTTGGGGCACCGGAGGGGTTAACGTACTGACACCGTGGTTACACTTAGTTTGGCATATCATTCATTTGTGTGAGGTCCCACCCTTGTTTACTGTTTGTTGAGTGTATACTCTGGTTGTATGGGCGGTCGTAGGGTTTGTTTTCTCTTGATTGTGTTCCTCGATTGTATGGGCGGTCGGGGGACTGTAGGTAGACGTTTGTTACTTTATCGCTATATACACTCTGTTATGGATATATATATATGAGATTGGATATTGAGAGGTTGTTAGTTCCTGGCTTGAGTTTGGTATGATTAAGTTGGTTACTTGTTCCTATTTTTCTTTCCGAGCATGCCTATCTTTATTCTTCTCCTCCCTTCCCTTGTACTTGAGATTACCGGTATATCGTCCACTTCTTAAATTACTATATACTGTTATTGCGAGGATCCCAGGTTTGCCATTTCTTACTTTCACCTGTGCCTGTTGTGTATATATATTCTACTTGCTAGCCTTGTATGTTGCTTTCTGTTGTCTTCCCTCTAGGCTAGTTTCTGTGTACTTATTTGTTGCCTTCTGTGACTATTTGTTTCCTATTCTGTTCATTACTGTTCTTTTATCTTATATATGCACAGTCAGCCTATGATACCTACTGGATACCGGTTGCTTTGCAATTGGTGCTTATACTACACTCTGCATCTTCTGGTGCAGATCCTAGTGTGGGCCATTGCCGCTAGATCGTTGTGAGTCATGCTTGGAGATTTTGGACTATCCAGACTGAGGGTGAGCTCTTGGCGACCGGAGCTTAGCTTTTAGTTTATCTTTTTCTTTATATACTCTATTACTACTCGGAGACATTTGTGTATATATTATTTTGGATGCTTCGTACTCCTTCTATGTAGTTCCGGCTCTATACTATGATACCAGGTTTTGGGTTTGGCTTAGCTTCCACATATTTTTATATGTATTCCTGTTATCTATTTTTTTCATCTTGTTCGCTTGCTTCCACTTATTAAATTGTTCTTCCGCTTAGATTGTTAGATAGTAGCCCATTACTAACCGTTCCGGGCTACGGGGATTGATTCGTCTACTCGGGGGGTTGTAGGTGCCATCATGTTCGAGAAATCGAATCGTAACAAAATATTGATTAAACTTTTTGTTGTTCATTAAAATATTCTATAATAGTCAAAAATATTATTTACTATTTTTCACATATAACTATCATTTAATTATTATTATAACATTTAGGACTTGAAAAGTAATTAGATTTCTATTTTTTCTTAAAAAGAAGAAAAAGTAATTTTTATTATTAAATTTTCCTTATTTGATTTATGTAGAAATTTCTAAAATTAATTTTGGTTATCAAACTTTTCCTTATTTGATTTATGTAAAAATTTCTAATATTTATAAATTTAATCTATTCTAGGTTTTTGTAAGGTATTTTTGTGGTCTGTTATTTTTGGTTTAGCTGTGTTCTTTCTGGTTTTACTTTTTAAATTCCTTTAGTAACTATAATTCATGCGCTTTTCAATTTATAGAGGAAAATTTTGTCAACTCGTTTGAGTTATTTTTGTTGATAAAGTTTCACTTTACTTCATTAGGAGTATTAAATTTCAATCACTTTTAGTTCATTCAGGCTAGAAAAGTCTCGACCAATTTGTACTCCTTCAAGGTTTATACAAACTTTTTTTGTTGATAAATTTTTGACAAATTAATTTTTATGTGATCTATATATAAAAGCACAAAATCTGTTATTATAGAATATTCTTTAAAAATAGATTTTATATTGGATAAATACCTTTTAAAATAAAGGAAAATAATATTTTTTTTTACTAATTGACATGATACACACATGCAACGCACGTATACTTCATATTTTATTATTAAATGATTATTAATATCTGAGAAGAATTCTAAATTTATAAAAGTTGTTAGGTGTACAACGTGAAAACATAACTACTTTTAAACCTAAAATATATGGGAAGAAGTCTAAATTATAAGAAGATAATTAGATGTCTATTTTTAATAGTCTGTTTTTAATATTAGGAGCATAATTAATTTTCCTTTTTAAGTGGAGAATCCTTTTAAGTGAGAATTCATAAGGAGTAAGAATCATTTTCGCAATAACTTTTTTTATTAGAAAAACTAAAAACTATAGTTTAAATTTGCTTTTTTTTATATGAATTGTGTTTATTTAGTTTTAAGAATTATTTTAGGATTAGGATTGCTTTAACCAATTAATTGATATTACATATGTTAGTTGGCTCCAGATTACACTATGCAAAATAGTCATTTAACTATTTTTTCTAATATTTAGTATTTGAAATTAACTAATTTTTTATTTTTAAATCTACCCAACAAATTATTTATTAAAAAAAACCAGGTACGATATAAGTTTGAGGTATAATAGTTATTCATATCATTTAAATAGATATAATATTTGTTTTAAGATTAATTACTTTTTGATCATTTTGTTCTTCTTGTGTATAGGTATTTTAATTAACGTGAGACACACATTACTAGTTCATTAATACGTTCACACGATATATATATTATATATATATATATATATATATATATAATATATATATATATATATATATATATATATATATATATATATATATAGAGAGAGAGAGAGAGAGAGAGAGAGAGAGAGAGAGAGAGAGAGAGAGAGAGAGAGAAACACTTACAACATGATCAAGGTGATCAAGGTGAAAGGATAAATACAAGGGATATATTTTAGGAGATGTACATCAGAGTTTGCACTAGCTAAATATCAGGAAACAACTCCAAGAATAATTCAAAAAATGAAGTGAACAATCAAGGAAGATTTTTTGAGATATGCATTATCATGTATGTAGGTAAAAATAGCCAAAACACGTGGATGAATCAAGAGCATGACACGTGATCTCAGTTGCCAGTTTAGTAGAATTTCATGACAAGTCATAACTCTACTGATTGGGACAATCAAGACCAAATCACACACTGGGCACCAATTGCATCACATAGATGAGTACACTGCGTCGGAAGGACATCTTAGCCCATAGATGAGTACACTGTGTCGGAAGGACATCTTAGCCCATAGAAAAGTCAACCAGCTTGCATTAGCCATAGACAACTGGTACATAACTGACTCGTGGACAACAACAGATATTATTTTATTATTATTTATGTCATTTAATTAAATATTAAGTAGGATATTTAATATATAGTATTTAGCCGTCAAAAAGTTGAACCACTATATAAGATCATGTATCATCATTCCAAGAACACGATTCAACTATCTAACACAATTTTACTATTTGAATAATATTATTTTTTTCATTACTATTTAATAGCTTTTTAGTCTTCTCAAATACAAGATATTTTGCTCTCATTCTGGACAACGATCGTCAGGCTACCCATGATCCTCAGTGATCTCCGAGCCTTTCTCAATCCGACTCTGTGGACTCTTGTTTTACTTGCAGCTCATACTGCTCTTCCTTTATATTTTAATATTATACTTTATTCTGCTATCATCTTACTGAATCAGGACGTCTTATCCTTTAAACCTCACTAACAAATTTAACTATATCTTTTTAAAGGTAAATAATTTGACATTTATCATGGGGTTAAGGATAATTGTGGTATTAATTTGGTTGATTTACATCTTTACTAATAAAATTTTAATTTTTTTGTGAAGAAAAAATCTCTTTGGAAAGATGGTTGAAATTGGAAATCAAATCTATATGAACATTGACCCTGTTTAGAACAACCTAGCAAATGAAGAGATTTATCTAATCACGATGAAAGACGAATAAGAGAGTTTCCATCAAAATCACACCCATCATAACAAAGAAAATAGTGATAAAGAAGCCGCCAGAATAACCGAAGCCAATTTCACAAAATTCTTTGTTATATTGGACTCTCATCAAAAGTCATAATGAGCTTGCAAGACAAGGACACTCTAGGCCCATAGATGTCATGTAAGCAATCACCTCACTGTGTCAGAGTTAAGGACCAGGGAAAACCAACGCGCCCGCTCCTAACAGTGGAGACTGGCGCTAAATCATGAAATATTTAAAAACACTAGATAGTAAGATGGATCAAAATAAAAAGGAGTTTCACGCCCACATGTACCATATTCTGAGGGCTCCACCAGGCCCAAATTTAAGGAGATATATGCAATTATTATTTCCCCCAAATGCGGCCCTCAAAAATGCTTTTCAAGTGATTCAAAAGGCCAAACATCTTAAAATATGATGATATCACTGACCCACAAGAACATATGAAATAAAAGGCAATGATATACAACTAGACAAAGTAGAATCAGTTCTACTCAAAAAGTTCAGAAAAACCATAACTAAAGGAACCATGATGTGGTACTCTATGCTATCGAGTACTCCATCAATTTTTTTGAATATCTTGCAAATTTCTTTGTGCAAGCACACGCCGAGGCCAAAAAGTTGCAAGCAGAAAATCCAACATCTTCAAAATTTCTCAAAGAGATAACAAGCTGCTCCGAGAATTCGTGATATGCTTTCAAAGTTAAAGTGTATACCTCTAGTTCTAGAAGAATGGACGACATAGGCTTTTACCAAAGGGCTCAACTCCAAAAAGCTCGAGTGCTTTGCTGAAGCTAAAAGATCAGAACCTAATAGAGTTCTCAGCGATGACCTGAACAGACGTCCACAATAGGTATAAATCTAAAATTAAAGTTAAAGATGACTAGTTGGATCCATCCGTGTACATATGATCAATAAGCAGTCACCACAAAGGAATCATGGATACGACATGAAGCCATTGAAAGAAAGACATCAACCTTGCATCCCCTCATAAAAACCCTAAGAACGAATAGAACGAGGACTCCAAGACCATTACTCTCGGATACCGAAGAGAGCCAAGTATGACATGAGGAATGACCAGAACCACAAATGAAGCACAATAAAAAGAAATGATACAGGCCCATCAATGTGGTATTAGGCAACTTGTCAGTGAGATCTTCTCTGATATCAATTAAAAGTCAAGAGGAAGGGAGAATTGAAATTTTTTCGTTCACCAAAATCAATTGTGGCTATACACAAGTCAACTCACCTGCAAGTTAGTAAATATATAGCTGAGAATAAAAATAGAAAGTAAAGGGTGAGACAAAGAATTTTTATCCTGGTTCAGATCACCAGTGTAGTACCTAATCTAATCTCGTTGGGTTACAAGGGTTTTCTTTAGAGTCTTTGAGTGAAATTGAGGTTATTAAGTGATATCAAGTCCTCTAGTTGTCTGATTTGTTCCAGATCTTTTGAATGGTTTCAGCCTCTACTTGTATAGCTATACTCACACCTTTCCTTTCCTTTTCTTTTCTTTACACTTATAAATAATAATAAGTACAATATTTTATAATAAGATAAAAGAGTGGATAGTGGTTGATTGGCTCAAGTAAAGTTGTACAAGTCTTTAGTGGCATGTGTTGCCTTTTATATAGTTACTACTTCGTGATCGTTAGACTATGATTTCTAATTAATCAATCAGTCGACTGTCTCTTCAAGGTAACCCAAGGGATTTCATTCAATTAAGGAGTTTATTTGATCTCCTTGATTAAGTATTCTTTTCCTAGGATTAAGGCAGTCTTGAGGTCTTCTTGATTAGATGATCTTCCTGCTAATTTGTCTTCCTTTCTTGGTTGTAAGGTCTTCAAATTTGAGTTTTTTTTTTCTTGTCTGGAGCTCTAATTTATTTTTCTTGTGCGTGCGACTTTCCAGGTATGACATGGTGTAATAATTTGATTTCTTCCTTTCTTGATCATGTTGTATACCATCTATAGTATGGTGTATTTTCTTTACTTCTTTTCCTTTCTTGTGAAGGCCGGATGATTTGATTTCATTCCTTCATTTTGGATTTTGTGTCTTTGATTGGGGATGTTTGACTCTTTTTTTTGTATTGCTCTTGGTGATTCCAAAATATTTTCTCATTTTCTATAGTTAAGCTTTTTCCTTTCTGATTCCTTGCAATAAATTAATGTTAAGTCATCATAAAATTTATTTGGTGCTAACAATATATATATAAGAGAGAATGAGAGTTTTTTGTAGTCCTCATATCACAATTGATGGTATGAAGCTTTACATGTGGCAATAGCTTTGCCATTTATTCTCTTTTTAAGAATTCTCTCGTGAACCTTTGTAATTGGTCAATATATCTTTTTTGGTTCTTATTAAATTATTTTCTTATTTGTCTTAAAATATTTGTTATATTTCACTTTTTGAGGATCAAATTTTATGAATTTTAATCAATATTTTTTTAAAAAATCACTATGTTGATAGGAGTATTGCAATTTATAGTATTTATTTTTAATGTCGTTTATAATATTTAATTTCTAATTTTAAAATATTAAATAAATTTAACACAATTTAAGTTTAAAAATTAGTCAAATTGTCTTTTGAAAAATAAAATGACAAAATTTGAATAACTTTTGAAGATAAAATTTTCTTTTACCACTGAAGTATATATCAGATATTACAATATATATTTTATCCTTAAACCTTTAATATTTTAGTTTCATTAGTGACCTTATACGTGCTTATAAATATTTATCCTAAAATTATTTTTAGGTATAAGTTTAAATTCGTTTACTTTATTAGTGACCTCATTTGTGCTAATAAATATTTGTTCTAAAATTATTTTCAGGTGTAATTCTAAAATCTTTTACTTTATTAATTATTACTTTACTTTACTACTATATATATAAGGGAGAATATCAACTTTTTTGTAGTCCTCACATGATTGTTTTTGTCTTTTTTTACCTCCAATTAAAAAAATTATGACTTTGTAAATCTCATATATTTTGATAAATTTTAAGAACTTCTTTGTCACGCCCAATCTTTGGGAGGCAAAATCGACACCCAGTGCCTTACTTGATCAAGCGAGCCACTGAAACTCATATAATCTGGATAGTAGTTGGACCGATAAAATTATAAACTGCACAACGGTTAAACAGAAGGTCGGAAAGGCCATAAATAATATACTAACAACTCAATAAGTGTCTACAAGCCTCTAAGAGTAATCGAACTATCATATAGTCAGGACAGGGCTCCGACCTACCCATTTTCTATATACATACTCATACCTCTAACTCGTCAGCTCTAGGAAGAACAGAGCTTAAAATAAATGGCTGAACACTGCAGCTCCTACTGAAAAGGTCTATCTGAGTTTATATCTGGACCTGCATGCATGAATGCAGCGCTCCCAGACAATAGGACATCAGTATGAAAAAAATGTACTAGCATGTAAGGTAGAAATATATGAGTAAGCTTCAAGCAGTAAATCATCACAAGATATAATATGAAACCTGTATGTAATTGGTAGTACTCGTTGAGCTCAAATCTTCTTTATTCTTTTCAGATAACACACGCCTTAATTCCACTGCAACAGATGCTTTATAACACACACTGATTTACCATAGCGCCTCGATGCACACTATATATATTAGCCATTATAAGGGCAATTGCATCTCAGCATATACTCTGTATATAATAGCCTCAATATGACAGTTTTGCCTTGGCGCACACTATATATAATAGCCTCAATATGGCAGTAGCGTCTTGTCGCACATTATATATAATAGCATCAATATGGCAGTAGAGCCTCGGCATACACTATATATAATAGCCTCAGTATGGCAGTAACGCCTCGGCTCACACTAACTCACACAACCCAATCGTAATAAGCGTATTATTGAGATTGACTTCTGAAGTTACTTCCGTTGATTATGAAGATTTCTTTAGCTAACTTCCTTAGGCTCGAATTCCTAAATGTTATTCTCATGTACTTTTTGGGAATCAACTTACTAACTGAATATTAATATAAATTTGACTCGCTAATCTTCCTTTCATACCTTCTAAAGCTTGATTAGGGATCACAATAAAAAGGAGAACTCGATGAAAGAATAACTTGCATTTTTGTTTCAAAATCATATTTTTGTAAGAAAGTGACTTGACTCGCCATAACATATCATTTAGTTCCTTAAGACTTGTTTAGTCACCAAAACAACATTCTGACAGCACAATACTCAAATTCTTCCCTTCAAAAATTTAGAGTTTCATTTCTAGATTCGTGCTGATAAAAATAGACAAGTCTTAACATACCTCAATTTTGGATCTTGCGATATTAGTATGGATTGTACTTCTTCCTTACAGTATGTAATCTACACAAAATTAAATGACACAACCATTACAAATAGAATGTTAATAAGCCAGGA
The DNA here is from genome assembly GCA_003996215.1 of Jaltomata sinuosa. NCBI lineage: Eukaryota > Viridiplantae > Streptophyta > Magnoliopsida > Solanales > Solanaceae > Jaltomata > Jaltomata sinuosa. The sequence continues at coordinate 62,803 of QJPP01001808.1, read as the reverse complement.
TCAAATCAGTAATTTATAGACTACTAAGCGAGGGATTAGCTCGTCAGACCCTTTTCAAATATATGATTCATTACACTTTCTTCTCTCAATTACAATCACAAATTAAAGACATAACAAATATTTTTCTAGCAGCTATTAATAAGTGGAGGCCTACAAAATAGTTCATCACAATCAAATGGATAGTATGTCTGCACAACAATCAAAAACTGGTGTATCGCCACACCTCTCTTTTCTAACCCCAAAACAGCCACAACTAAACCCCAAATATGAGTCTTCAAACCTTTAAAGCCAGAAATATTTATAATACAGTCCTATAATAGTTCTACATAATCATAATAACTCAAACTCACAGCTTTCAATCACTGTCTTGTGAGTTTATACAACAATTATGTTTAGAATCATGTCTTTCTCCTCATAAATAATAAGGAGTTAAGAGGGCAGAACTGATACTAGCATGGATGGCATGGACAATACTAGCATGGATGACACATATCCTTCAAGGCCTTTCACACAAAATCAAGCTAAAGATCTCTGAGACCTACAAGTGATGTTCATAAAAAAGAAAGAATTGAAAAAACTTGAAGAACATCAAAGGAAAGCATATAATGTGTGGGTGGTCCATTGGAGTGAGGTGGAGGGAGAAATTCAAGAATTTCCAAAAGAAGGCAACCAAACAAGGTACTTACTTTATTAAGGACAAAATTATAATAGATAGTGTCTTCTTATTTCCAAGTATAAGTAGTAGGTATTTCATAATTTTGAAGATCAGTTTTTGGTGTTGAATATTGATACTCTAAATTTGTAGTCTCTATTGTAGTGCCTAGTGAAATTTCCTTAAGGAATTAGTGAGTGATTAGAGTGAACTTTCCTAATTATTAGTTTAACTTCTTTTTCTTAATTAATTGAAGGTCTCTAATTTGGGAAATTTATTTGATTTTCTAGGTTGATTGAGTAGGTTTAATTTTTAGTTGTTAGAATCAATTGAGAGGTGAGGGTTCTAGCCCCTTATTTTCAATTTCTAGTTGTTAATTTCACATATCTTTTCTTTCTTTCCTTCTTGTTTATTTGATTTCCGTTATCATTTGGTATCAGAGTTTGGTTTAGGTTTGTTCCCACAAATCTAAGTCTTAGAAATTTGATATCTTCAAAATTCAAAAAAAAAATCAAAATTCGTACAAAAAAAGAATCCAAAAATTTTTCTTGTTTGATTTCATGTTTTTGACACTAGATTCTTGTTCCCTAATATTTTTTTCAGTCTAGATTTCAAATTTTAATCAATTTGAAATTGTAGAAGTGAAGTTGTTATTGAAGAATCTTGAAGCTTTGAAAACTTGTAAACTTGAAAAGTGGGTCTCTTGATTGGGGAGAAATTGGAGCTTAAAAACTATTGGGGTTTGTTCCCTAAGTTGAGGGAAAGCTAATCCTAAAGTTTGAGCCAATTCCGAGTTGATTTGAAGGTGTTGGTGATTGGTGTGTGCTCTTGGTATTCTAGGTATTTTTGATATTTTTTAAGTTGTTCTTGAAGAAGAAGGAGGCAAAAGGTACATTTGATTCAATTTTCTCAAGTCAAAGTTGGTCAAAGGTGTTTGTTGGATCCACAAGTGGAATTTCAAAAAAAATCAAAATTTGAAAAAAAAAGGTTGAAATGTGAAAAACATTCTGCGTGGACTTCACGTCAGTAGTCATATCAGCGCCACACACAGCGCCATGCAGCACCATATCAGCACCATGCAGCACCAGTCAGCAGCCAAGCAGCTGTCAGTGTGGCAGTCAACTTCAGAGGGCTGAAGCTTTCTGGAAATGTTTATAAGTGTCAATTTCAGCCCCCAAACTCTTTTTTAAGTGTCAGATTTGGTCCCTTAGAAACTGTCAGATTTGGTCCCTCAGATCTTTTCTGATTATCAGATTTGGTCCATTTTTTCTTCTACACTTTTTTTTTCATTTCTCTACTATTTAAAAACTAATTAATATCTTTAATTACTTGTTAGCTAGTTTTTAATCATCAAATCATCTCTTTAATTCTTTAAATTAAGCAACAATAAGTAATTTCTTCTACTTTTTGTTACTTAATTCTTAAGTCCCCGGAATATTTTGTGCTTCTTTCTTCTTCTTTTTTTGTCTTGTTTTGTTGATTAATTTCTTGATTCAAGTCTATTAGAGTCAATTGAGTCGTCATTTTTTCAAGTATAACAAGAATCCACTCCTCCATAAAGGATAGGTGACCTTGAATTGATTGAGCGGAGCTAGTCCACTATCAATTTTTTGACGATGACGTAGAAAGTGAGTTGAGTGCTCATATAAAGAGTGGCATGAGAATTTTATTACTAACTTGTTTGCTAGTTTTGTAGGTACAAAAGGAGATATAAGGTATCATGTCATCCATAGCTTCGGATACTTGTGATGATGACATGAAAACCTATATTTGTAGCGATGGAGACTATGATTCTAATGTTGAGGCCTATGAAGGCTATGATGGAGCCAACGAGGTTTATGAAGTATCATGTGTTCATGAATATTATGATGGAGAGAACTACTACTCCGGAGATGAATATGAGATGAATGGAGCTTATAGCTCTTGTGATGATGTTGAAGGGGTATAGGAACCTTGTGGAGAATATTATAGTGGAGAAGAAGGTTATGGAAGTTCTCATTCTCCACACCATGAGTATAAAGGTGATGTGCGGTACAATGCTTCCTTCCGTATGTCTTGTGAATCCTTTAAGGAAAATATTGATGAAAATGAAAGTTGTGAGATTGAATGTCCTTCCTCATCTTGTGCAACTTCCTATCCTAAAAGAGAAGGTATTGATGTATGGTTGGTACCAATTCAAAGACGACGTGTGGGCTATAGAAGAGGTGCATTTTCTACTTCTCAAAATATGATGATGTATGCTTCTTATCCTAATATAATATGTCTTGTACACGATATGGAAATAGTGTTAGAGGAAGTAGGGACAAGTTGATGTTTCAAGATAGGCAAGACTCGAAGAGGCGAATTCTTGAAATAAAAATGAACATTAATGGTGTCGGGGGGTTTGATCTTATACTAGATGATCAAGGTTTAATCAATGTCATATCTCGTGAAGTAGTGGAATATATTGGATTATCTTTACATCCCATTCCAAATCCTATTCTTGATCATAAAGGGTTTTGGATTGACCAACAAGTAAGGGTACTCATTTCACTTGGAGAACACCAAGAGGAGGTATGGTGTGGTGTAAGACTAATGGATACTTGTGGCATATGTTTGGGGTATAGTTGGTTTCAAATTCATAATATCTCATATAAGCGAGATTGGTGCAAGTACATCATGGACAACAATGGGAGGTTTCTCTTTCCCTCAACACCTCCTAGAGAAGAAAACACATTCACTCCTTATGCCCAAAGTGGAAGCTAGAGATGGAGGGATCTCCAAACCCTCCACAATGGATCCTTAGCATTAGTTTGAACTCCAATAAAATAGAGAGACAAAATATTGAGAGGAGTAAGGGTGTGATATGTGACAACTCTAGAATGGAAAAAGGAGAGGTTGTGTGGAGTGATATGAGAGGGTGTCACAACTTTATACTAACTTTTGTAGTCTCTCTTCTTGTTCTAGTTGTCTTGATTCTTGTGCAAGTATACTTGGAAGCAAGTCTAGTTAGGTACCTCAAGCATTGAAGAATCATGAGGTGCTAGAAAGCTTCCCAAAGGAGCAAATGTGTGCCAATGTCAAAAAACAAGGTTAATGCAATCCCTCCTATGAGATACAAGGTAACAAAGCTAAACCTTACACTTTGTTAAAAGTAGAAGATCCTTGTATAGTTAGTAGCCAATTGAGTGTAAGTGATGGCTTGTATATGTGTGAGATTAAAGATTCTTTACCTTGTGATGATCTTGATGAAACCTTATTGCATGATGATGATGTCATTATTGTGAGTGCCCAAACACTAGTTGATCCTATAGATGACTTGATTGATTCTTCTAGTAAGATCGATTTGAGTCCATCTAGTGTTAGCACTTGTGACTTGAGTGAAAATGTATTATCATGTAATAGGGGTAGTCAAATGCTAGTCGACTATATTGGTGCTAATCATGTGTGTGATTCTTTTGAGCTTGATATGCTACCAACTAGTGTTCATTATAGAGTTGACCAACTTGCTTGTAATGATGATGTAACACCTCGGAAATTGAACCAGCTTTCTAAGTTTAAAACTCTAAAAAATTTCAAGTTTCCAGGAATCACGGGTCCAAACCACAGAATGTGGTTTGAACTATGAGTCGTGGAATGGAGCCGTGGTTTGCCTTTTGTAGTTCAACCTCTGGTCTGAGAATCACGAGTTAATTTTATGGACCATAGTTCACTCTATGGACCATACTGTTGACTTGCGAAACTTGATCTGAGGGTTGACTGATTCCTCAAGGACCACGAGTGACTTCTATGGACCGTAGTCTAAACCATGGACCATACTGTCCATTCGTGGAACTTAATCAGAGGTCAGCAAATTCCCCAGGAACTACGACTCAGGTCTACGGACCGTAGTCCATTCTACGAGTCATCCTATTGACTCGTACGACCTATTATACAGCCTGTCTTTTGGCTCAGAAACCATGAGTAAGAACCACGAGTTATGGTTTAGTTTACGACCCATGGAACCTATCCGTGGAACCTGAAGTCGAGAAATTTTACATCTTTTCTTAATTAAATTCCAAGAGTATTTTTATAATTACCCACCCTTTTAACTCCTAAGTGAGGTTGTTTTAGCCATTCTTAGCATGATTTCTAAACCTATTAGCCTAAGTCCCTTCTCATTTCCTCACTCATCTACCAAAAGAGGAAAGTAACTCTCTCAAGCTCCAAGTTAAAGCCTCCTCTTCTTTTCAAATTCAGTTGGGTTAGCTTCAATCAAGGTATGTGGGTAATCAATAAGGGATTCTTTCATCCTTATTCCCAAACCCCTCAAGTTTTACTTTGATTTATGAATTCATGAAATTAGGGTTTATGCCCAAATTGGAGAAAAGTCATGGGTTTTGTTTTAAATCTTCAATTCATGATTTCACATTCATTACCCATGTTTTAATTATGATTCCTTGCATATTTTCAAAAGCCCATATGTTAAGTATGAATTCTAGCATGATTCCTTTAAATTGCATAATTTCAAGTATAAACTTGGCATGTTTAGATAACATGGTTTCTTGATTATGAAAGTGCATGCATAATTCTTCAAGTTATTATTTTAGAAAAAAAGGGGTATCTTGAATTATGACCATGCACAACTTTAAGACTTATGATATGGATTTGTATGACATCACATATGTCTCTATGACTTATGAACAGATTTGACATTAGATATATCATCAGTTATGGTCAGTTCTGCATCCAGATATACATCAGTATTATATGAGCTATATGTATTATTTTGAGAGTAGTATTTAGCACCGAGTTGGACGGGGTAAGAGTACCTTTAGTCCCAGATCTACGTGCCCCTATAGGTTCTAGGTTTCCTTAGTTGGGCATCAGATTTAATGATCACGCCACAGTCATGCCTTTATACCCTGGCAAGGTATACTGGGTCCTTTCAATGGGGCGTATATATCAGATTCTATGTAGCTCACATGGTCTATGTCGGTTAGAGAACCTCCCACAAAAATAGTATCAGGTTTTAAAATGTATTGACTCTTTGCCTTCAAACTTCAAGACTATTATGATTATTATGATATTTTGTATATCTTGCTTTGGCATCGTATTAAGTCTCTTGTATTTCAGTTTTACAATTATAGCATGATTTCATCTTTACAAGTTTATTTAGCATGCTTATCTCAAATTTGTGTTTATCTAATATATTCAGTACATCCTATAGTACTGACGTATTTTGTGTTGCATCCTTTTACGATGCAGATTCAGGCACCTGCCCTCAGACTCGTGGCTAGACTATGCCAGATATTCAGCTGATTATTGGTGAGTCCTCATTATTCGAGGACTAGAGTTAGAGCGTCCATCTTTATGCTTTCATTTCAGATTCTGAGTTAGCTGGGGGATTTTCCCAGTAATTCTTTATAACAATTAGAGGCTTTTTAGACATAGGCAGTATTCGAGTCCCCTTTTAGGTTTGTATTCTTATTTGACTTGATTATTTATGCATTCAATTTTAAATCTTCCTATTATGCTTCCACTTTTCTATTTGATTTATCTGAGTTATGCTATGACCAAGGGTTAGCTTGGGGTACTTGTGGTCTCAGGTCTCATGTTACATCAAGGGGGTAGCCTCGGGGTGTGACAAACTTGGTATCAGAGCTAGGTTCAAGAGTCTTAGGATATCTGAAAGTTACATCGAGTAGAGTCTCTTTCATGTGTATGAAGTGCGCTACACTTATGAGAGGGAAGCTAGGAGATGTTTTAGAAAAACTTTACTTTTTTCATGATCATATCGTGTGATAGAGTTTAACTATAATATCCCTCTAATCCTTTCCTGGTACATTTTAAATTATGCCTCGATGTGCTATGCCTCATCGAGACGCTCAAAATGCTGCTCCACAAGTTCCATCCCCCGAGGTCACAAATGAGGAGTTTTGGAATGCCATCCATATGCTAGCCTAGACTATGGCCGCTCAGGCCAACCAGCCAGCTCCTGTCCTCGTCCACCCTCAAGGTGGGGTAGCGGCCTGAGTTCATGATTTTATCTGTATGAACCCACCTGATTTATGGGGTTCAAATATGAGTGAGGATCCACAAATTTTTATCGATGAAGTGAAGAAAATCTTTGATGTGATACAAGTGGCTGGTGTTGATAGTGTCGAGTTGGCATCCTATCAACTCAAGGATGTAGCTCATATTTGGTTCATGCAATGGAAGGAAGCTAGGACTAGGGACGTGGTCCCTATGACTTGGGAGTATTTCGAGATGGCTTTCCTCGACAGGTTCTTCCCGAGTGAGTTAAGGCAAGCAAGGGCCGAGGAGTTTGTGAACTGGAGACAGGGATCCATGACTGTTTAGGAGTATGGGCTGAGGTTTACTCAGCTCTCCAAGTATGCTCCTGCTATGGTGGCTGACCTACAGGATCATATGAGCAAGTATATCTATGGGGTCTCAGATTTGGTAAAGAAGGAATGTAGATCTGCTATATTGTTGAGCGACATGAGTATCTCTAGACTTATGACTTATGCTCACCAGATCGAGTGAGACAAGCTTAGGGATATGGCTAAGGAGAATAAAAGAGTCAGATCTGAGGGTTCGGTATTTAGACATTAGAAGTGTGGAGGCGGACATCGATCTTCCTTTCAGAAGAGGTCATCAGGACCTGTGCATTCTACTGCTAGTGATCCTTCTCAGGCCTCCAGGCCTCGTCATGATCATTCTAGTAGAGGTGCGGGATCTTATTCTCAGGGGAGTGGTGCAAAGGGGACTTCCTACCCCATTTGTAACAAGTGTGGAAAGAATCATCCCAGTGAGTGTCTAGCTGGTAGAGATGGTTGTTATGGATGTGGTCAGGTTGGTCACAGGATTTGATATTTCTCTTCATCCAAGAAGGGACAGGGTGGTAGCAGGACTCAGTCTGCCCCAGCAGCTTCAAGAGGTCGACCAGCCCAGTAGGGCACTGCTTTTATTTCTAATAGTAGCGCCAAAACCGTCTTTATGCCATGTCCTCTTGACAGGACCAAGAGAGTTCACCGAACATCATTAATGGTATGTTAAAAGTCTTCTCTCTATATGTGTATGCTTTATTGGACCCCGGTGCCTCCTTATCTTTTTGACCCCTTATGTAGCATGCAAATTCAAAATTCATCCTGAATTGCTTTCAGAACCCTTTTGTGTTCCTACTCATGTTGGTAAGTCAGTCCTAGCCAAAAGAATCTACCAAAATTGCCCTATCTCAGTCCTTCATAGAGTCACATCAACGGATCTAGTAGAGTTGAAGATGACTAATTTTGATGTTATTCTTGGTATGGATCGGTTGTATGATTGTTATGCCTCGATCAATTATCGTACTCGAGTTGTCAGTTTCAAGTTTCCAAATGAACTTGTTTTAGAGTGGCAGGGTAGTCCTCCATCCTCGAAGGGTCATTTCATATCTTATATTAAGGCCAGGAAAATAATTTCTACGAGTTATGTTTATTATATAGTTCAGGTTATGGACACGGAGTCCGAAACCCCTCCCTTTAGTCTGTTCTTGTTGTGAATGTGTTACCAAAAGTGTTTCTCAAAGATTTGCCTGGAGTCCCTCCTGAGCGGGAGATTAACTTTGGGGTATATCTCCTTCCAGATATGAATCCTATCTCTATTCCTCCCTAAAGAATAGCTCCCGCGGAACTTAAGCAGTTAAAGGATCAGTTGAAGGATCTTCTTGACAAGGGTTTCATCAGGCCTAGCATTTCTCCATGGGGTGCCCCAGTTTTATTTGTGCGAAAGAAGGATGGTTCCCGTAGAATGTGTATTGACTACCGTCAGTTGAACAAAGTCACAATCAAGAATAAGTATCCCATTCCTAGGATTGATGACTTGTTTGATCAGCTTTAGGGTGCTAGTTTCTTATGCAAGATCGACCTTAGATCCGATTATCATCATCTTCATGTTAGAGAGTATGATATTTCGAAGACAGCCTTCAGAACTCGGTATGGTCATTATGAATTTATGGTTATATCTTTTGGTCTAACGAATGCTCCTGCAGCCTTTATAGATTTAATGAACTGTGTTTTCAAATAGTATCTGGATATGTTTGTGATTGTTTTCATTGATGATATTCTTATCTACTCTTGAAGTGAGTAGGAGCATGCAGGCCATTTGAGAGTTGTGTTGCAAACTCTCAAGGATCGACAATTGTTTGCTAAGTTTAGAAAGTTTGAGTTTTGGATACAGTCTGTTACTTTTCTGGGTCATATTGTGACTAGAGATGGTATTCGAGTTGATTCTCAAAAGATTGAGGCAGTAAAGAACTGGCATAGACCCACTTCCCCATCTAATATTAGGAGCTTTTTGGGTTTGGCTGGTTACTACAGGAGATTTATGGAGGGGTTTTCTTCCATTGCTTCCCCTTTGACTCGATTGACTCAGAAGAAGGTTAAGTTTTAGTGGTCTGATCTTTGTGAGAAGAACTTTCAGGAATTAAATACTAGGTTGACCACAGCGCCAGTGTTGACCCTACCCGAGGGTTTAGATGACTTTGTTGTGTATTGTGATGCTTCAAGAATTGTCTTGGGTTGTGTTTTGATGCAGCGTGGTAAGGTGATTGTTTATGCTTCGAGACAGCTTAAGATCCATGAGAAGAACTACCCTGCTCATGATCTTGAGTTAGCAGTCGTGGTCTTTGCCTTGAAGATTTGGAGACATTACTTGTATGGTGTTCATGTGGATGTATTCACCAATCATAAGAGTCTTCAGTATGTGTTCTCTTAAAAGAAATTGAATCTGTGTCAAAGGAGATGGCTTGAGATTCTTAAGGATTATGATATGAGTGTGCTTTACCATTTGGGTAAGGCCAATGTTATGGTGGATACACTTAGTAGATTATCCATAGGTAGTGTGCATTCACTTGAAGACAAAAAGAAAGAATTGGTTAAGGAGGTTCATAGGCTTTTCGGTTGGGAGTTTGTCTTATGGACTCGACAGAAGGTGGTGTTATTGTTCAGAATAGTTTCGAATCATCTTTGGTAGCTAAAGTGAAGGCAAAGTAAGATAGTGATCCTATTTTGCTTCAGCTAAAGGGTGCAGTCCATCAGGAAAGGGTTGAGGTTTTCTCCCAAGGGGGAGATAGTGTGCTTCATTATCAGGGTCAATTGTGTGTGCCAGATGTAGATGGGTTGAGACAACAGATTTTGACTGAGGCTCATAGTTCTAGATATTCTATTCACCTTGGTGCCACCATGATGTACCATGATCTATGGGAAGTCTATTGGTGGAGTGGTATGAAGAGGGACATAGTCGGTTTTGTGGCTTAGTGTCCCAACTGTCAGCAAGTGAAGGTAAAGCATCAGCGATCGGGTGGCATGACTTAGGATATTGACCTTCCTACTTGGAAGTGGGAAGCGATCAATATGGACTTCATTACAGGTTTGCCTCATACTCGAAGGCAACACGATTCTATTTGGCTGACTGTCGATAGGATAACCAAATCAGCATACTTCTTGGCTGTCAAGACTATTGATTCAGCTGAGGATTATGCCAGACTCTACATTCGTGAGATAGTCTGATTGCATGGTGTTCCATTATCTATTATTTCATATAGAGGTACTTAGTTTACATCCCAGTTTTCGGGATCATTTCAGAGAGGTCTTAGTACTCAGGTGAAACTTAACACAGCTTTTCACCCACAGACGGATGGCCAGGAAGAGCGTACTATTCAGACTTTGGAGGATATGTTGAGAGCTTGTATGATTGATTTCAAGGGTAGTTGGGATGATCACTTACCTCTTATTGCGTTTGCATATAACAACAGCTTTCATTCTAGCATCCAGATGGCCCCTTATGAGGCACTTTATGGGCGGAGGTGTAGGTCTCCTATTGGTTGATTTGGGTAAGTGAGGCAACTTTGATTGGTCCAGATTCGGTTCATGAGACTATGGAGAAGGTTCAGCTTATTAGGGAAAGGTTGAAAACCGCTCAGAGTCGACAGAAATCATATGCATATGTGAGAGAAAGGAGTTGGAATTTAAAGTTAATGATTGGGTTTTCCTGAAGGTGTCACCCATGAAGGATGTGATGAGATTTGGCAAGAAAGGGAAGCTTAGTCCCCATTTTGTAGGTCCTTATCAGATTCTAAGGAGAGTTGGTAGCGTTGCTTATGAGTTAGAGTTGCCAACGGATTTAGAAGCAGTTCATCCGATTTTCCATGTTTCCTTGTTGAAGAAGTGTGTTGGTGATTCGTCCTTGATTATTCCTTTGGAGGATGTGGGTGGGAAGGATAGTCTCACTTATGAGGAGGTTCCCGTAGAGATTCTTGATCATCAGGTTCAGAGATTGAGAAACAAAGAAATCATTTTGGTAAAGGTCTTTTGGAGGAATCAGCTAGTTGAGGGAGCTACTTGGGAAGCAGAAGAAGCCATAAAAGCCAAGTACACTCATCTCTTTCCTTCCGATCCAATTTCCGCTTGAGGTAGTAGTTTCCTCATTAATATGTCTATCCTACTCTATTCCATCATTTCCCCTTATGATCTTAGTATGCATTCATGTTTTTCGAAGTTGATTCAGTCATGTTTTAAGTTGCAAGCTCAGTTTTCATGTTTGTTCTTCAGATTTTATGTGTTGTTGACTGGTTGGGCTATTTTCTCTTCAGTTTCCCCTTGTTTAGTCTTCATTCGAGGATGAATAATTCCAAGAGGGAGATATTGTAACACCTCAGAAATCAAACCAGCTTTCTAAGTTTAAAACACTAAAACATTTCAAGTTTCCAGGAATCATGGGTCCAAACCACAGACTGTGGTTTGAACCACGAGTCATGGAACGAAGCCTTGGTTTGCCTTCTGAAGTTCCACCTCTGGTCTGAGAACCACGAGTTGATTCTAAGGACCGTAGTTCACTCTACGAACCATACTGTTGACTCGTGGAACTTGATCTGAGGGTTGATTATTTCCTCAAGAACCACGAGTGACTTCTATGGATCGTAATCTGAACCACGGACAGTACTGTCTACTCGTGGAACTTAATAAGAGGTCAGCAAATTCCCCAGGAACTACGGCTCAGGTCTACAGACCATAGTCCATTTTATGAGTCATCCTATTGACTCGTAGGACCTGTTCTGCAGCCTGTCTTTTGGATCAGGAACCACGAGTGGAAACCATGAGTCGTGGTTAAGTCTACAACCCGTGGAACCCATCTGTGGAACCTAAAGCTGGGATATTTTATAGTTTTTCTTAATTAAATTCCAGGGGTATTTTTATAATTATCCACCCTTTTAACTACTAAGTGAGGTTGTTTTGGCCATTCTTAGTATGATTTCTAAACTTATTAGCCTAAGTCCCTTCTTATTTCCTCATTCATCTACCAAAAGAGGAAAGTAACTCTCTCAAGCTCCAAGTTCAAGCCTCTTCTTCCTTTCAAATTTAGTTGGGTTAGCTTCAATCAAATTATGTGGGTATTCAATAAGTGATTCCTTTCACCCTTATGCCCAAAGCCCTCAAGTTTTACTTTGATTTATGAATTCATGAAATTAGAGTTTATGCCCAAATTGGGGAAAAGTCATGGGTTTTGTTTTAAAGCTTCATTTCATGATTTCACATTCATTACCCATGTTTTAATTATGATTCCTTGCATATTTTCAAAAGCTCATATGTTAAGTATGAATTCTAGCATGATTCCTTTAAATTGCATGATTTCAAGTATAAATTTGGCATGTTTTGATAACATCATCTCTTGATTATGAAAGTGCATGCATAATTCTTCAGGTTATGATTTTAGAAAAGAAGGGGTACCTTGATTTATGAACATGCACAACTTTAAGACTTATGATATGAATTTGCATGACATCAGATATGTCTCTATGCTTTATGAACAGATTTGACATTAGATATATCATCAGTTATAATTAGTTCTGCATCCAGATATGCATCAGTATTATATGAGCTATATGTATTATTTTGGGTGTAGTATTTAGTACCGAGTTTGATGGGGTGAGAGTACCCTTAGTCTCAGAACTACGTGCCCCTGTAGGTTTTAAGTCTCCTCAGTTGGGCATCAAATTTAGTGATCACACCACAGTCATGCCTTTATACCCTGGCAAGGTATACTGGATCCTTTCGATGGGGCGTATACATCAAATTCCATGTAGCTCACGTGGTCTATGTCGGTTATAGAACCTCCCACAAAAACAATATCAGGTTTTAAAATGCATTGACTCTTTGCCTTCAGACTTCAGGACTATTATGATTACTATGATATTTTGTATATCTTGCTTTGGCATCGTATTGAGTCTCTTGCATTTCAGTTTTACATTTATAGCATGATTTCAGCTTTACAAGTTTATTTAGCATGCTTATCTCAAACTTCTGTTTATCTCATATATTTAGTACATCTTATAGTACTGACGCATTTTGCCTTGCATCCTTTTATGATAGGCACCTGCCCTCAAACTTGTGGCTAGACTACGTTAGACATTCAACTGATTATTGGTGAGTCCTCATTATTCGAGGACTAGAGTTAGAGCGTCTATCTTTATACTTTCATTTTAGATTCTGAGTTAGCTGGGGGCTTGTCCCAGCAACTCTTTATGATAATTAGAGGCTTTTCAGACATAGGCAGTATTCGAGTCCCCTTTTGGATTTGTATTCCTATTTGACTTGATTATTTATGCATTTAATTTTTAATCTTCCTATTATGCTTCCGCTTGTCTATTTGATTTATCTGAGTTATGCTATGACCATGGGTTAGCTTGGGGCACTTGTGGTCCCAGGTCCCATGTTATGTCAAGGGATAGCCTTGGGGCATGACAGATGACCTACTAATTGAGGAGTTGTGTGATGTGATAAATGAACCTCAATTTAGTGATGGTAATGATATAGTTGGCCATGTACTTAGTCATGTAGGATCTTTACTTAGAGGTGATGATTCCATTCCTTGTTCTTCTCATGAGGATTTTGAGGTGGAATGTATTTTTAAGAATAATCCCTTGTTTGAGGTTGACATGACTAATGAAGGTGAAATGCATAGTGGTGTGTCTTGGCATGATGGAAGTGTAGTCCCTCTTAAAAGCTACCAAGTGATTGAGAATCCACTATGGTATGATGACACACTTTTCAAATATGGAACTCTCTTTTTGGAATATGATAGTACATCTATTGGATGGGCTAGTGGTAAAAAAAGGGTGTATGTTCTCCAATAACCCTTTCATTTTGGTGTGACCCCATTTTTTATCAAGGCCTTAATGCTTATGGGTCAAAGGGTAATTCTATATGTGGGTACACCTTGGATGAAGTTCATTCAAGTAACACCTTTATTTACTACTTGTTTGCATGTGATGACCCTTTCTTATCTACCGGTACTCATATCTCTTGGAGCACCCTAGATGAGGTTCATGATCTTAGCACTTTTCTCTACTACCTCTTTGCATATGATGATGTCTATGTTTGTATAGGATTTATTTTCTGTAGAGGTAGAGGTTCCTTTGATTGGTCCAATTGTCTTTGTGACCAAGTTATGTGAGTCTTCTATCCTTTTAACCTCGGAGATCCTTTGAGGGTATGTGAACTTGTGGTGGTACCATCATTGGGGTGGTCTTATCTTTGTGATGTGAGAAATAACCAACTCCATTGTACTCTATCTTTGAACTTAATTTTCATAACAATAGGGAATACTTGGTTGCTCCTTGAAAATGTGTTCCCTTAGTATGATATTATTTGTGCTAACCCTCATACTATGAGGATTTCTTGGTTGTTTGTCTTTCTTATGTTTTTTGCAAGGTTTGGATTCGAGGACGAATCCTTTTCAAGAAGGGGAAGATGATACTAGCATAGATAGCATGGACAATACTAGCATGGACTTATCCTTCAAGGCCTTTCACACATAGTCAAGCTAAAGATCTCCAAGACCTACAAGTAATGTTCATGAAAAAGGAAGAATTGAAAAAACTTGAAGAACATCAAAGGAAAGCATACAATGTGTGGGTGATCCATTGGAGTGAGGTGGAGGGAGAAATTCAAGAATTCTCAAAAGAAGGCAATCAAACAAGGCCCTTACTTCATTAAGGGCAAAATTATAATAGATAGTGTCTTCATATTTCCAAGTATAAGTAGTAGTATTTCATCATTTTGAAGATCAATTTTTGTTGTTGAATATTGATACTCTAAATTTGTAGTCTCTATTGTAGTGCTTAGTGAAATTCCCTTAAGGAATTAGTGAGTGATTAGGGTGAACTCTCCTAATTGTTAGTTTAACTTCTTTTGCTTAATTAATCGAAGGTCTCCCATTTATGAAATTCATTTAGTTTCCTCGGTTGATTGAGTAGGTTTAATTTCTAGCTGTTGGAATCAATTGGGAGGTGAGGGTTCTATACCCCTTGTTGGCCATAATTTTAATTTGTAGTTGTTAATTCCACATATCTTTTTCTTATTCCCTTCTTGTTTGTTTGATTTCCGTTATCAAGAACCTTAACTTAATCTTGATGAAATTTATAGTATTTTAACTTGTCTCCTCAAATAACAAACAGTTTTCTCAAATACGAGACCTTGAATCAACAAGAATCCATTTGAAAATCACAATACAATAATAGAACTAATATTATGCTAATTTATCTTATAATTCAATACTCATCTATACTTCTTCTTCTCTCTCGGATGCATATCAACAATAATCATACACATACAAATCATTTCCCAAAATTCCAGCAACAACAACATCAGAAAAATACTTCAAAATAGTCCAACATCACATAATAATCCAAATATAATTTTTCGACCGTCTATTCGTGTGTTCTTGCTTACATAGCTTAGCTACTACTTGGATTCACTCGATAAAATGAAGAGTGAGAATTATTACCTCCAAAAAGCAGTAACACCACCTAAAAATGAGACTCCTTTAGCTTGAAGAATCCTTCAAAACACAATCAAAGAGGAGGAAAAAAGTAACACAGTCTCTACAAACTTTTAGAGGGTGAAATCACATTGAAATTTTGTAGATTTTGGCTTGGATGGTAGGATAAATCTTAGAGAGGATTTAGAAATGTTTTGGTTCTTATTTGGGAGAAAATAATGAGTTAAAATAAATTGAAAAGGTTGTATATATCAGCTTGAGATTTTCACCGATTTAGGGGCCCACCTTAACCTGCCTGCTTGTGCAGTCTTGTAAAAATGTGAATATATCTTTACTCCGAAGTCGTATCGTCAAGAGGTTTGATGCATTGGAAGCTAGACTCATAGACCTTCAATTTGGTGGGTGGATTACCCCATAACTCCAAGTAGATTGAGAGAAAAGCTCAATGACATATGACCCAAATTTTAGAGAACTTATAAAAGTAACTTGTGATAATTTTTGTCGCCTTTTGTTTTACAACTTACTTGGCTTCAAAACTTAACATACAATGATATTAATGATTTGAATACCTCATAAAACACCCTTCCTTATCATATTCAACTCTCCTACTCTTATCCCTATTGTATGATTTATAACATCATCGATTAACTTATAAACCTCCAACCCTCACGAAACTTCCTTAACTTGTCAGGCTCATATTGATTTACTTATGATGCATTCTCACGTGAAAGTATGGAGTGTAACATACTAAGTCTGCTAATTTTAAAATGCAGGGTGTTACATTCTTACATGCCACTAAAAATAATTATGTCATGGAAAAGATGATAATGACCCCACAAAGCACACTCATACATATTTGAGTTTTGATTTTATGTGATTTTTTTTATTTTTTACTCGGTGTTCGATACCCGCATTGGAGGTTAACTATATCTGGACTGTGCATTACAGGGCCCATTCTGGTGGCAACGCTGCCAACGTGATTTTTTTATACCTAGAATCAAACCCCAGACTTGATTAAATATGGAGGGACCCCAACCATCCCACCACAACTCATGTTGATATGTGAAAATGTTACTATTAAAGTTGTTTCAAATTATATTTTTCCTCGTGAATTTATTATAGATACATAAATAATAATTTTGCCATTCAATTTCTATCTTAATATAGGCTTAATTATTGAGTTAAAATATTATTTATTATTTACTCATGTTATTTATAATTTGCTACTTTAAATTTTTATAAATTGATTAAATGGAAAGTTTACTTTTTTTTAGTTTTCTCTTGTAATTTTTTGTCGTACATGCTGCTAAACATAAGTAATTAACAAATATTTCACTTAAGATAGGATCAAGTTTTGAATTAAAAGAATAAATACAATTAACTTATATCATCGCTAAAATACTTTTAAAAGGTGTCAAAAATGTAAATTATAGTCATTCCATCCCAATCGAAAATGAATTTCAGAATATAATTAATTAATATAATTTTATGTGCATGCACTTTTACCATAAAGTTTACATAATAAATTATTATATTAAAAATGCTTGAAAAAATTTAGTTGAAGAAATACAATTTGATCTTCAAACAGTTTATGATAAAGCTCAATTTAAATCATCAAAGATGATAATCTCATTTTATTTTAGCAAAATAGAAACTACAAGGGCTTTCTTGTATGTATTTGTTAAATTTTCTTTTTAAAAGTCTAATATGTAAACCAAAAAAATATATTATCCTTTTAACTTTCAAATTCTATTTTGTGCCTTAATATTTTGGGAATTGTTAGATAATGTTAAACTTATGTTGCAAAAATGAAGAAGTAAAAGCAAGAAACTAAATAAATTATTTTTTAATATGATTTGAGCCAAAATTAGTACAATTGAAAGCCGTAGATGAATGTTGAGCCAAAGTTGTTAAAAGTGAAACCGAAATATGGAAGTGTGGTCCAAATTTGATGAGTTGCTTTTTGGAATTCCAAACTTGTTACCAAATTAATTGAATCGTACAAAATCAAAATTGACAAACTGAAGGCTCATCCATCTTATTTTCAATCGAGAATTGACTGCCTTCCCATGGAATTTAACTCTTCTTCTTCTTCTTTTCCAAATAATAATAATAATACGATTCGAATTGTCTCCACTTTGGCTTCACCATTTGAGGAAAATGATTGTAGCAGAAAACCCCTTAGTTTGTGGCCTGGAATGTATCATTCTCCAGTGACTAATGCTCTTTGGGAAACTAGGTCCAAATATTTTGAAAGACTTTTTGATCCTCCACTTGATGCTCCTCCACAAAGTGAATTGCTTACAAAAACCCCATCAGACAGCCGTACTTCAATTCTTTATAATTTCTCAACTGATTATATACTCAGAAAACAGTACAGAGACCCATGGAATGAGGTCAGAATTGGCAAGTTGCTTGAAGATCTTGATGCTCTTGATGGCACTATTTTTGTCAAGGTACCTACCTTTTTTGACAAGGGTAACTAATCATATGTATCATCTAATCCCATCTCCTATTTTTGCTCATCAAACTTGTTCATTAGTTTTTTAGCAAATAAATATGTTAATAATAAGATCAATAATGAAGTAAAGTAAATGCTTGATGTTTCAACTTGGATCCATAGATAGTAAAGTGTGGCCGATTTCGGATTCGGAGACGATTTAGTGTAAGTTGCTTGAGAGCTAAAACCTATTAAAGAATATGGAAATAATAGAAAGCTTGGAGCAAGAGAATATCAATGTATTGCTTTAGTAACATGAAAAATAATCCCCATTTACAAGTAAATAAAACTGTTATTAATAGGTAACAAGGGTAATACATCAGCCAATAGGAAAGCTTTACTCGGTCCTAAAGTACTATGACCAATGTAAATGTTCGCCCTAGGAATACCGATATCCGTGCCATCTAATGTTCCTCTATAATTTGCAGTACCTCGTATGGATATATCTGGTATATTTGTTCTTTTGTCTTTTTATTATGTCTTCGGGCCACGATTTCCCACCTTATTTCTTGACAGCAACCATCTGGTTAACCCGGCAACGAGAAGAGATCAAGCAAACCGGTCAATCACTGATCCAGACACTCTAGTAATGAACTCTTTTCTTCGATCCTTTATGCTAAATCATAGATCAGACACTCGAATAATGAACTCTTTTCTTCGATCCTTTATGCTAAATCATCTTTCAGATTTATCCTAATGCCAAGTGTCCTCTTTGCACGTAGCCATGTGTGAAAGACAATTTTTCCCTAATACAGATAGCCCCCTCTCTTTATGAACATTAGCAGTTATGATACTGAGGCAGAATATTTTCAAATTTTGGCAAGAAAGTGAGTGAAACATCTTCTGCCATTCGAAAAGATATCGGCCCCATTGTCTTAAATTGTTTACCACGTGTGATGTGCCGCCATTCTACGGCACATTTGACTCCTTTAACTAAGAATAATCGTGAGTTTTCAAGCAACCGTTGTCGTTTTTGATGTTTTTATGTTAGAATTGCAGGAAATAGTGACAAACATAGAAAAGGAAGGAAATACGATCAAAAGAGCGCCACTGGTTAAGAGTGACAGCCACCATGACGGGCCGTCACACATGTGATGGTCTGTCAAGTAGACCGTCAAGTTGAGGCAGCACACTGCCTAGTGGCGACGGCCACCGTGACGGCCTGTCAAGCATGTGACGGTCCGTCAGACTGACCATCAACTTGAGGCAGCACCACTTCCTAGTGGTGACGGCCAGCGTGACAGTCCGTCAAGCTGGTGACGCTCCATCAGCCCAAACCGTCAAGTTGAGGCAGTACGCGACGCGGATTCCGAACGTTTTTGGGTTTATTTCCTGGACTCCTATAAATACCCTATGTTAGGTTTATTTTATTATTCATAAAGAAATTCATTACCCAATAGTTCTAGGATTATTTTGAGCAAGTTTTGGAGAGAAAAACACGACACAATACGTTTGTCTTCCTCTCTTCTCTTGTTCTTCCATTGTTCTTGGGATCTTGGATTCTTGTTCTTGGATAAATTGAAGCTTGTGTTCATTATATTGTAAGAATCTTTTCTCTTTATTATGAATATGAATTTCTTCTCTTTTCCTAATAGCATGAGTAACTAACTTCCCACAACTAGGGTTGTGGGAGCCATGGCAAAAGTAGCAATATAGATTCCGGGTAGCGTAGGGTTCAATCTTTATGTTGTCACGTGGTTAATCATTCAATTACTAACGTTTTCTAGTGGTTGCAAACATTAGAACATGCCTAGGTTTAATTTGCTTGAGTAAAGAGATTGAAATCGGGAAATTTGATTAACTACAAGGATTCGAGACTTCCAACTCTCGTCTCATGATTAATGTTGTAACTAGATTAATCTACTTGATTTTTAGGATTGAAATAAGAAAGTTCACCTTTTCAAGTTCGAGAGAATTGAAAAGGAAATTTGTCTAATTGGTTGAGAAACGTTTAGACGAGACCATGAATTCAATCACATCGTGATATGCATATAGAGCAGACCAGGTTAAGCCTTGAGTCGAAATTGTTACGACGCCATGGTGAACACTTCCCTAGTTCACTCTCATATTAATTATTAATCACACATTATTATTTTCTTTGGTTAAATATTGTTCACACAAAACCCCCCCAATTTACCGGAAACTATCGACTACTAGTCATTTAATTCACTATCGACCTAATTTGCACCTTATTCCCCGTGGGATCGACCCCAACCTCTATTGGGTTTTATATTTGACAGCGATCGCTTACGCTTCATAATTGGAGTCGTAATTTGGGCGTATTAAATTTTAGCGCCGTTGCCGGGGAGTACGGTTGTTTATTAAGTCTGGTGTGTTTATTTGACTCTTAGTCATATTTCCTGATTTTACTTTTATTTGTTGTTTTTGTTTATTACAGGGTACTGAGTTGTGCATGCCAAGTACCCGACGCTCGGGAGAACCAATAGTACCCTACGACCCCGAGCTCGGAAGAACACTAAGGCAAACTATGGCTGCACAACAAACGGAGGCAGCAAGGCTCGCTGCAGAGCAGCAAGCTCAACATGATCAGCATCACTTGAATGTTGAAGATATAGAAGATGATACTGCATTAGACGGAGTTGGTGCTACGGGCGCCATTGTTCTTCCTCCACTAGCGCCCGGGGCCAAGTTCAACATAACTAGCACTATGCTTCAGTTGTTGAACTTGAATGGACTGTTCCGTGGTATGGCTGGTGATGATCCAAACTGGCACCTGATGAATTTCATGGGTATCTGCAAGTCGTTTGAATTGCCTGGAGTAAGTCAGACCGCAATCAGACTCAGGTTGTTTCCATTGTCTCTATCTGATGAGGCCGCGTTATGGTTGACAGAGCTAACCCCCGACTATATCGCAACTTGGGGAGAGTTGAAAGGATCTTTCCTAGAAAGGTTCTTTCCTCCCTCTAGGATGATACAGTTGAGGGATGAAATTAGCAATTTCAGACAACAACCTCACGAGGCGTTACATGAGACGTGATTGCGGTTCAAGAAGAAGCTGACACAATGCCCTAACCATCAGTTGACCAACAATTTTTTGATGCAGACATTTACAGGGCACTAAATTTGGCTACCAAGCCGACACTGGATAATGCAGCAGGTGGAGCGTTTATGGGTCTCACATTTATCGATGCCACAGCTATTCTGGACCGGCTCACTAAAACCAACAGGGTCTGGCATACACGGGACATAGAGATGGCTGCTAGCACTCATGCAATCGGTATGTCAGCAGATCAACGCAGGAGAGAGAAAGAGTGGGACCAAGATATGGCCCATCTGAAAACGCAAATGGACCTATTGACAAAACATTTGCTGTCTGGAGAAATGGAGAAAGTGAAAGTTGTGGGTTCCCAAAGGAGAGCAGCAGAGTTCGAGTCTGATGAGGAGGCGAATTATTTGGGGGGTTTCCAGGCCAATGGCCATGGAAACCAAGGTCGGAACTATCAGAAGGACAACTATTATGAAAAACCTGGCTACAGAGACCGTGATCAGGGGAACTGGATGAATAAAACAGATAGAGGTGGGTTGTACGTACCACCTGGTAACCGAGAAAGAAGTAGCAATGATACAGGGACGTCCAAGTTAGAGAATATGATGGCAAAGATGTTGTTGAAGGTGGAATCTACTGACTCCGGAGTCAAGGAAATGAAATCTGAATTATCATCCTTGAGTCAGTTGGTTAATTCTCATTCCACCTCAATCAAGCAGTTAGAGCAACAAATGAGTCAAGTCTCGGCGTCTCTAAATCAACGGAAAGTTGGAACATTGCCGAGTGACACCATTCAAAACCCGAGAAATGACGGAAATTGTATGGCAATCACCACCAGAAGCGGTAAGACATTATCAGAATCATATCCGGTAATTCAGACCCATAAAGGTAGCGTTGCTGAGAAAGAAGAGTTAGTAGATGCTGAAAATATGGTCGATGAGGGTGTGAAAGTGCCTGTTGAAAAACCCGACGCGGAAGAAGATGCTACTCAAGTGCTCACGGATAAAAGCAAGGAAGTTGAAAAACTTCCAACTATGATGCCTCGGCCACCACCTCCCTTCCCACAGCGGTTGAAGTAGAAAGTAGAAGATAGAAAGTTCTTGAACTTCATGACCATGCTCAAACAGATATCAGTAAACATCCCTCTGGTGGATGCGCTTGAACAAATGCCCGGTTATGCCAAGTTCATGAAGGACTTGATCACAAAGAAGAGGTCGGTAAGTTTTGAACCGGAAGACAACCTCCACCATTGTAGCACCATTTCATCAAGGTCGCTGGTCTAAAAGAAAGAAGACCCGGGTGCGTTCACTATTCCTTGCACCATAGGGGAGTTTAACTTTGCCAAGGCTCTTTGTGACTTGGGGGCTAGCATAAACTTGATGCCGCTAGCCATCTACCGGCAGTTGGGCTTAGGAGCCCCCAAACCGACGACTATGAGGTTATTGATGGCTGACAGATCGGTAAAACGCCCGGTTGGTATTTTGTATGATGTACTTGTGAAGGTGGGGAAGTTCATATTTCTGGCAGACTTCGTGATTTAGGACTGCGAAGTGGACTTCAAAGTCCCTATTATTTTGGGACGACCCTTCTTGGCAACCGGAAGAGTATTGGTAGATATGGAGAGCAACGAGTTGACTTTCAGGTTGAACGACGAGGTAGTGAAGTTTAATGTGTGCAGATCAATGAAGCAACCGAGGGACATGAATGTCGTCTCGGTTATTGATGTTGTTGCAGAATCTGATGTGATCATTTTTGTTGAAGAGAGACTTGTTGTAGAGACATTGGCAGCAGTTATGATGAATTTTGATGATGATGGCGTCAAAGATTATGAGGAAATTGTAAATGCTATGGTTGGAATGGGGTCATATGGTTACGCCCCAAAGAAATTGGATCTCGATTTAAAGAACAGACCAACACCTCCTGCAAAGCCTTCTATTGAGGAAGCGCCGGTATTAGAGTTGAAAGAGTTGCTAGGCCATCTGAAGTATGCATTTCTGGGTGACAAAGATACCTTACCGGTAATCATCGCGACAGACCTTGTGCAATCTCAAGTTGAAGCGTTATTATCCACTCTGAGGAGACACAAGAGAGCAATAGGCTGGACCATTGCAGATATTATTGGCATCCCACCAGGTATTTGTACTCATAAGATACAGCTAGAAGAAAATTGCACTCCCACCACCGAGCACCAGCGGAGACTGAATCCGCCAATGCAAGAGGTGGTGAAGAAAGAGATCATCAAATGGCTCGATGCTGGAGTGGTTTACCCAATCTCTGATAGCAAATGGGTAAGCCCAGTGCAATGTGTTCCTAAGAAGGGAGGAATGACTGTGGTAGCAAATGACAAAAATGAGCTGATTCCATTAAGACCTGTCACGGGCTGGCGAGTCTGTATGGATTACCGGAAGCTAAACTCATGTACTCTCCGTGATCATTTCCCCATGCCTTTTATGGATCAGATGCTGGATAGATTAGCTGGAAGAGGTTGGTATTGTTTTTTAGATGGATATTCGGGGTACAACCAAATATCTATCGCCCCGGAAGATCAGGAGAACACCACGTTCACCTGTCCCTATGGTACGTTTGCTTTTAGACGTATGCCCTTTGGTCTTTGCAATGCTCCTGCAACCTTCCAAAGATGCATGATGTCTATCTTTTCTGATATGGTGGAGAACACATTGGAAGTCTTCATGGATGACTTTTCGGTAGTGGGTGATGCATTTGATGATTGCTTGGCTAATCTGGGTCAGGCATTGCAAAGGTGTGAAGAGTCAAACCTCGTGCTGAATTGGGAGAAATGCCATTTCATGGTGAAAGAAGGCATTGTATTAGGGCACAAAATATCTATGAGAGGTCTAGAGGTGGATAGAGCCAAGATTGAAGTCATCGAGAAACTACCTCCACCCATTTCAGTAAAGGGTGTGAGGAGTTTTCTTGGTCATGCCGGTTTCTACCGAAGGTTCATCAAAGATTTCTCTAAGGTTGCTACCCCATTGTGCAAGTTGCTTGAAAAGGAGACGAAGTTTGTATTTGATGCTGAGTGTTTGAGGGCGTTAGAATGCCTGAAAGAAAAGTTAGTGGATGCTCCTATTATAATTGCCCCGGATTGGTCCAAACCGTTCGAAGTAATGTGCGATGCGAGTGGTGTGTGATAACGCCCAAACTACACCTCGAATTAACGAAGCGTAAGCGGTCGTAGTCAAATATAGAACCCAACTAGGTTGGGGTCGAATCCCACAGAGAATATGGTGAAAGTTCAAGTCTTTAGTGAAGTATGTGACTAATAGTCAATAGTTTCCGGTAAATAAAGGGGGGGTTTTGTAATGAACAATAGCAAACAAAACAAATAATAACGTATGTGAAATAATAGTAGGAGAATGAACTAGGGAAGTGTTTACCATGGCGTTGGTAACAATGTCGATCCTAGGCTTAATCGGGTTCTTTTTATATGCGTGTCACGATGTGATTGAAGCAATGGTATCGTCTAAACGTCTCTCGACCAAATAAACAAATTTCCTTTTCTATTCTCTCGACCTCGAAAAGATGTGCTTTTTAGATTTCAATCCTAAACATCAAGTAGATTAATCTAGTTACAGCATTAATCATTAGACGAGAGTTAGTAGTCTCGAATCCTTGTTGTTAATCAAGTTTCCTGGTTTTAATCTCTTTACTCAAGCAAATTAAACCTAGGCATGTTCTAATGTTTGCAACCACTAGAAAACGTTAAATAACGAATGATTAACAACGTGACAACATACATATTGAACCCGTCGCTACCCGGAATCTATCTCGATACCTTAGCCATGGCTCCCACAACCCTAGTTGTGGGAGGTTTAGTTACTCATGCTTGTAGAAGAACAAAAGAAAGCAATATTCATAATAAAGAAAAGAGATCCTTACAATGTATTGAAAACAATCTTTAATTAATCCAAGAGCAAGAACAACAAAATCCCAAGAACGATTCAAGAACACGAATTCAAGAAGTAGAAAACGTGTTTCTTGCTCTCCAAGTCGACTAAAACTCCTAAAATTATTTAGTAACGTGTGTAAAAACTATTGGAAAGGGTGATAATATCAATGACAATTAAAATAAACCTAACATAGGGTATTTATAGGAGTCCAGGAAGTAAACCCAAAATCGCTCGGATTCCGTGTCGCCGACTGTCTCAACTTGACGGCTTGGGGTGACGGACCGTCACCACCTTGACGGACCGTCGCCTTGGCCGTCACCACAAGGCAGTGGTGTAGCTCAACCTGACGGTCACTGTGACGGACCGTCATCACCTTGACGGACCATCACGGCGGCCGTCACTCCTAGGCAGTACACTTCCTCTACTTGACGGTCACATGTGACGGACCGTCACATGTTTGACGGATCGTCACTCAGGCCGTCACTCTTAGGCAGAATGTCTTTTTGCTCGTATTTCTTTCCGTTTCTGTGTTTGTCTCCATTTCCTACAAATATAACATAAAAACATCAAAAACGATGACGGTTGCTTGAAAACGTACGATTGTTCTTAGTAAAAAGGAGTCAAAAGTGCCGTAAATTGGCGGCACATCAGTGTGGCGCTTGGAGCTGTTCTGGGACAGAAGCGAGGCAAACTTTTTCACCCCATTTATTATGCTAGTAAAGCATTGAATGGGGCGCAAAAGAACTACACAGTGACAGAACTGCTGGCTGTTGTATCTGCCTTTGAGAAATTCAGAGCGTACTTACTTGGTACAAAAGTGGTGGTGCACACAGATCATGCAGCCTTGAGGTATCTAATGACCAAAAAGGATGCAAAACCTCGACTAATACGATGGGTGCTATTGTTACATGAATTTGACTTTGAAGTCAAAGATCGGAAAGGGTGTGAGAACCAGGTAGCGGATCATCTGTCCAGGCTTGAGAGGGAAGAGAACGTAATAGATGAACCGGAGATTGATGATGCATTCCCGGATGAGCAGGTGATGGCTGTATCACGTGATATGGTGCCTTGGTACGCTAACTTCGCAAACTATGCGGTGAGTGATATGATCCCGGAAGATTTGAACTTCCACCAGAAAAAGAAGTTTCTCCATGATGCAAGGAGATGTGTACCGGAAGCGGAAATGACAAGCATCTTGCAAGCTTGCCATTCGTCCCCAGTTGGAGGACATCATGCGGGTAATCGAACCGCCCGAAAAATCTTACAGTGTGGTTATTATTGGCCGATAATCCAGAAAGATTCATATGAATTTGCCAAGTTCTGTGATCAATGCCAACGAAGAGGAGCAATCTCTCGCCGACAAGAGCTACCCATGTCCACTATTTTGGAGGTTGAATTGTTCGACGTATGGGGAATAGATTTCATGGGCCCTTTTGAAAGTTCTTACGGGAACCGCTACATCTTGGTAGCGGTGAATTATGTGTCAAAGTGGGTAGAGGCGGTTTCTTTGGCCGATAACGAAGGGAGAAGTGTGGTGGCGTTCTTAAAAAGAAACATCTTTGCTCGGTTTGGCACCCCTCGCACAATCATCAGTGATGGAGGTTCATATTTTTGTAATAAGGTGTTCCGGGCTGCTCTAGCAAAATATGGAGTGAAGCAACACAAGGTAGCCACACCTTATCACCCCCAAACCAGTGGGCAAGTCGAGGTGTCGAACCGAGAAATTAAAGAGATCTTGGCTAAGTCTGTAAATGTGAACCAGCGAGATTGGGCGAGAAAGCTGGATGACGCACTCTGGGCGTACCGAACAGCGTTCAAGACGCCAATAGGTATGTCCCCTTACCAATTTATTTTTTGTAAAGCGTGTCACTTGCCCGTGGAACTTGAGCACAAGGCCCTTTGGGCGCTAAAAAAGTTAAATCTCAGTTGGAAAGAGGCATCGGAACTAAGGTTGGAACAATTGAATGAGATGGACGAGTTTCGATTGCGAGCATATGAGAGATCCGCTCTCTACAAGGAACGAATGAAGCTGTACCATGACAGGAAAATCGAGAAAAGGGAGTTCAAGGTTGGGGACTTGGTATTGTTGTTCAACTCCAGGTTCAAATTATTTCCCGAGAAACTCAAATCCAAATGGTCCGGACCATTCAAAGTACACCAAGTGTTCCCATCCGGTGCGGTCGAATTAGAAAATAAAGATGGTGAGTTATTCAAAGCCAATGGGCAGAGGGTAAAACAATATCTGGGCCTCCCAGAGGAGGTACATGTTCTGTCTTTGGTGTATCTTGATGAAGTCTGAGTAATCAAGACACCCGTGTCGTGCCGCGACGTTAAATCATGCGCTGTATAGGAGGCAACCCATAGATTGTTCTTGTATTATAGTCTTAGAAAATTTGATTTGTTAGAAATGGTTAATTTGTGCGTTGAGTGTGCAGGTACAAAAAGGTGGAAGTAACAGCACGATTCTGTCTACGAGTGACGGGTCCAGTTGACGGACCGTCACGCCTACGACGGCCCGTCACACGGACCATCACATGTTGACAGAATACTAGCACCCACTGCCTAATTGTGACGAACCACGTGACGGACCGTCAAGTGGTTGACGGACCGTCACGCCAACCGTCCGCATCAGGTAAGTTTTGTTTTTTAAAAAAAAAAAAAAAATCTTGGGCGACCTGACCCAAAACCAAACCGACCCGTCCGAATATTAAAACATCTTCTTCATCTTCTTCATCATCCGACACACATTCTACTCTAAAAGCTCCAAACCTCCATTAAAATTAAAGCAAGTCCCACATCCCCATTGGCCTTTCTCCACCTTGTTCAAAACGCAAGAAACCACCAAGTTCCCGCTAGTTACCCATCGGTTCATATAAATCAAAAGGGAATAGCGATTTTTTCTCACTAACAAAATCAAGGTATGTTTCTAAACTTTTCATGGTTGGAATTATTAAGTAACACGGGGCGAAATTATCGGAGGAACTTGTCGGGTTTATATATTTGTGAAATTGTGATAATGTAATTATTGTTGGGTATGAGTGGTATTGTTGTTTGAAATCGAAAGTGTGACATGGGTGAAGTCTTGAGTTACCCATGAGATCAAATACATGATTGGTGGTGACTTTGGGAAACCAAATCCCACAAGGGAGGAGAAAACCCGTAATCGAGCACAAGGTGTTCAAGAAAATGCCTCAGAAAGAGAAAAACACGCTGTCTCAACTTGACGGTTGGCATGACGGCCCGTCACACATGTGATGAACCGTCAGTTAAACCGTCAAGATGAAACTGTTCACTGTCTTAGAGTGACGATCGGTGTGACGGTCCGTCACACCTATGACGGTCCGTCACCCAAACCGTCACTCCGAGATAGTAGGTATTATTGAGTGTTTTCCTGTTCTCACATGTTTGAACTTGTTCACGTGCAGGTACATGGCCCCCAAACAACAACCGCCTCACGGTCAAGCACAAAAGAAGAAAGAAAGGATCGCTACAACTCGAACCCTAATTGATGAATCGAGTAGCAACGAAGAAGCAGTTGAAGCCCCGACTTACCAGACTAGGCTAGCTAAACGAAGAACCACCCAAGTCTCCCAGTCTGAAGAGGAGAGTGGGTCATCTAGCAGTGAGTCGGGGAGCGGTAGTTGATCGGATGAAACTGGTAGCTCTAGCCCCAATCCAGAGGATGTAGGTGGTCCTGAAACCGCCAAAATTACAGGGAGTGCACCCACGGACAGAGAATCAATCCGGTGGGCATTTAAGGATGCTCAGAAGCACTATCTTGACGGTCTTACCAAAACGATGTCGAGAAGCCACAAAAGATCGATAGCTGAAGAAGTGCAAATCATGACCACGGATCTGCCTGAATACCCAGTTCTTCAGACACAGTACCAGAGGTATCAGCTCGAGTGGATGAGCTCGCCCCCGGGATTCTATTATCCAGAACTAGTCCGGGAATTCTATGCCAACTATTTGGCACTGTTGGAGAGCAAATGTGAGCCAGGAAAAGGGGTTAAATCAGCACCAAGGCAGGACAGGGTGCCAGTTCGGGGTAAACAAGTGGACATCTCACGGGAAATGATCAACAGAGTCCTCTTTGGCCCTGAATACATCCCTCCACCTGATATGCCAGAGTTCCATGACAAGATTTCCAACGCCTACTCGCAGAGACCGTGGTTAGCCCGAACATTGACTGATGGCTCACCATCTTGGCTAACTCAGAGGGGACGGATATCGAAGCAATCACTAAGCTTCGTAGCCAAGTTTTGGTGGGCGGTTGTGCGGATCAGGTTATTTCCAACAGGAGGGAAGAGCCATCCTTGTGGCAAGCTTGATAGCCGGGTATGTCATCAACTTCAGAATGATAATTGCAGACGAGATGTGGACCAGGGCCAAAAAAACTACTTATTCTTTGTTGTTCCCGTGTCTAGTGACTGAGTTATGCAGGCGTGCAGAGGTGCCGATATGGGATGGTATTGATAAGCAAGTGACAGCGTCATCAAAGCAAAATATCAACAAATCCAGGGATGACACTAAGTTTGAAATGAGGATTCATAAGCCTCAGATCTTCGAAGAGACAACCACAACCACCTCCGAGGCAACCGACACCCCATCAGGCACAGAAATACCACTTGTGGTGTTTGATCTGACAACTTCAAAGACAACGAAAGCGACTGCTGAAAGCTCTGGCACTGCGGCAAGGCCTCCTCTACCACCAGAATATCACATGAACCCCCGAAATTTTGCTAAAATGGTGCAAAAGCAAAAACAGTTGGATAAACAAATTGCCGTGTGGACAGACTTGTTCAAACCCACCATTGATGAAGCAATACGGGAGGCTCTGAAGCCATTTGAGGAGCTGCGCGCAAGGGTCGATGCGATGGAAACCCGGATGGATGCAAGGCTAAACGAAATGAGCATCCCGGACCTGGCGAGATTTGATGCGGAGCTAAAGAAGGTGAAAAATGATATCACAGTCCTCAAGCAAGAAAAAGCGCTTTATGAGGAGACTTCGGAGTTCTTGGACTTGGACGAAGAAACCACGATTGTGGATTTAATGGGTCAGCCTCTGAAAATTAGTGAACCCCAAGTAGGTGAAAGTGGGGTAAAGAAATCAAAGAAGAGGAAGCACAAAAAGATATCAGCTGAGGAGGACGAGTTAGAGGTCGCGAAGCAGCGGACGGTAATAGATGAGCAGCTGCGACAGGAAAGAGTGCGTGCCCAAGCAGGTGGGGCATCTTCCAGTGCAGTATCGGAGTCTGAAAAGACCCCAGATGTTGATGAACCACGTACGGAAACCTAGGTTTCCCAGGTACCCCTATTCCTTTATTCTGAATATCTGTTTCCTTGAGCATTGAGGACAATGCTAAATTCTTTTGTTAGGGGTAGGAGTACCACCACCGGAGGTTTTTGTTGCCGTGTTTCTTTTCCTCCAGTGTGCTATCTAGTAGAACCGGCATGTTTAGGCTGTCGTTTAAATTTAGTTGTTTTCTGGTGTCTATAGCAAAAGCATGGCATTTTTTTTATGAAAAAAAAATGTACTAAAAGGAGCCCCCTCTGAAAAGTTGATTTTGTACTGATGTTTGAAACGATTGACTGTCTGGATCCTTGGGTGTCATTGTGTGGTTATGATTGGAATAGGGATGCTTAAGCCGAGTTGTTGTCTTGATAGTTGGTAGTGGTATGGTTTCTTGGTGCCAAGTGTGTGTGAGCATATTGTTATAAATTCTTACTCTGTGCATGCATCTAGAACTTGCCCGGTCTATTTTGTTATGTTTGAAGTTGGTTGCTTAGGAAAGGATCACAGGCCCTTTTTGTGTGCAGTCCACTTAGCCTATAAGACCGTCCAAATGAAAATAATCTCTTTTGAACCCTGTTTGAGCCATAATTGACCATACTCTTTCAATAACCTGTCACCGCTCCTTGTTTAACTTTGAATCACTATTTTGGCCCTGGTCCTTCCTTGGACATCGTGCACCTCAACTCAGGCAATCAGCCTAAGTTGAGGGTGGCTACTATAGAGGTAAATGATAAGAAAAATAGGATGGATAAGATTGGTTGTAGAGAGAATGAAAAATTCGGGTGTGTGTCTAAGAAAAGAAAGAAAAAGAAACGAAAAGAGAGATGAAAAAGAACGAAAAAAAAAATAAAAAAAAAATAAAAAAAATAAAAAGAAGTGTCAAAATAAAGAAGCCGCACCTGTAGCTAGAAAGAAGGGAATAAAGAGGTGAATAAGGATGGACAAAGTAAAGTTATGTGGAAATAGTAGGTCGGTGATTCCAAGGAGGGTTTAGTCACTATTCCCCAAACGTATCCTACCTACACCCGAAGCCTCATTACAAGCCAAAACAAGTCCTGTAGTGATCCCGAGCGGCTTTCTAAAGAACTGAAATAGAATAGTAAGGGCAAGCTTATGGCATCGCATGTGCATTATTTGAAATCGTTTGTGAGTGTGAGCGTCTTACCTAGTCCTAAATTTTGTGTGTGGGACTTCTTTGTGGTGAGGGCACCAAGATCTCTGTATTATCTATTGACTGTTAGGATAGCTGCGCGTGTGTATGCATAATGTTTCTATCATATCGGAATGACATGTTTGGATCCTTGCAAGTTAATGTTGCATACATTTGTGTGCTACCGGGGGGTGGCTTGATTTAAAATTTGATGAACTGTTGAAGGGCCATGATTTGCTAGTGACACGAGTCTTAGTTGAGTCATCTTTTTGTTTTTGTTGTCATGTTGCTTGAGGACAAGCGAACGTTTTAAGTTGAGGGTGTTGATGTGCCGCCATTCTACGGCACATTTGACTCCTTTAACTAAGAATAATCGTGAGTTTTCAAGCAACCGTTGTCGTTTTTGATGTTTTTATGTTGGAATTGCAGGAAATAGTGACAAACATAGAAAAGGAAGGAAATACGATCAAAAGAGCGCCACTGGTTAAGAGTGACAGCCACCATGACGGGTCGTCACACATATGACGGTCCGTCAAGTAGACCGTCAAGTTGAGGCAGCACACTGCCTAGTGGCGACGGCCACCGTGACGGCCCGTCAAGCATGTGATGGTCCGTCAGACTGACCGTCAACTTGAGGCAGCACCACTACCTAGTGGTGACGGCCAGCGTGACGGTCCGTCAAGCTGGTGATGGTCCGTCAGCCCAAACCGTCAAGTTGAGGCAGTACGCGATGCGGATTCCGAACGTTTTTGGGTTTATTTCCTGGACTCCTATAAATACCCTATGTTAGGTTTATTTTATTATTCATGAAGAAATTCATTACCCAATAGTTCTAGGATTATTTTGAGCAAGTTTTGGAGAGAAAAACACGACACAATATGTTTGTCTTCCTCTCTTCTCTTGTTCTTACATTGTTCTTGGGATCTTGGATTCTTGTTCTTGGATAAATTGAAGCTTGTGTTCATTATATTGTAAGAATCTTTTCTCTTTATTATGAATATGAATTTCTTCTCTTTTCCTAATAGCATGAGTAACTAACTTCCCACAACTAGGGTTGTGGGAGCCATGGCAAAAGTAGCACTATAGATTTCGGGTAGCGTAGGGTTCAATCTTTATGTTGTCACGTGGTTAATCATTCAATTACTAACGTTTTCTAGTGGTTGCAAACATTAGAACATGCCTAGGTTTAATTTGCTTGAGTAAAGAGATTGAAACCGGGAAATTTGATTAACTACAAGGATTCGAGACTTCCAACTCTCGTCTCATGATTAATGTTGTAACTAGATTAATCTACTTGATGTTTAGGATTGAAATAAGAAAGTTCACCTTTTCAAGTTCGAGAGAATTGAAAAGGAAATTTGTCTAATTGGTTGAGAAACATTTAGACGAGACCATGAATTTAATCACATCGTGATATGCATATAGAGCGGACCCGGTTAAGCCTTGAGTCGAAATTGTTACGACGCCATGGTGAACACTTCCCTAGTTCACTCTCATATTAATTATTAATCACACATTATTATTTTCTTTGGTTAAATATTGTTCACACAAAACCCCCCAATTTACCGAAAACTATCGACTACTAGTCATTTAATTCACTATCGACCTAATTTGCACCTTATTCCCTGTGGGATCGACCCCAACCTCTGTTGGGTTCTATATTTGACAGCGACCACTTACGCTTCGTAATTGGAGTCGTAATTTGGGCGTATCAAATTTTGTATGGAGAGCAACGAGTTGACTTTCAGGTTGAACGACGAGGTAGTGAAGTTTAATGTGTGCAGATCAATGAAGCAACCAAGAGACATGAATGTCGCCTTGGTTATTGATGTTGTTGCAGAATCTGATGTGATCGTTTCTGTTGAAGAGAGACTTGCTGTAGAGACATTGGCAGCAGTTATGATGAATTTCGATGATGATGGCGTCGAAGATTATGAGGAAATTGTAAATGTTATGGTTGGAATGGGGTCATATGGTTACGCCCCAAAGAAATTGGATCTCGATTTAAAGAACAGACCAACACCTCCTGCAAAGCCTTCTATTGAGGAAGCGCCGGTATTAGAGTTGAAAGAGTTGCCAGGCCATCTGAAGTATGCATTTCTGGGTGACAAAGATACCTTACCGGTAATCATCGCGACAGACCTTGTGCAATCTCAAGTTGAAGCGTTATTATCCACTCTGAGGAGACACAAGAGAGCAATAGGCTGGACCATTGCAGATATTATTGGCATCCCACCAGGTATTTGTACTCATAAGATACAGCTAGAAGAAAATTGCACTCCCACCACCGAGCACCAGCGGAGACTGAATCCGCCAATGCAAGAGGAGGTGAAGAAAGAGATCATCAAATGGCTCGATGCTGGAGTAGTTTACCCAATATCTGATAGCAAATGGGTAAGCCCAGTGCAATGTGTTCCTAAGAAGGGAGGAATGACTGTGGTAGCAAATGACAAAAATGAGCTGATTCCATTAAGACCTGTCACAGGCTAGCGAGTCTGTATGGATTACCGGAAGCTAAACTCCTGTACTCTCCGTGATCATTTCCTCATGCCCTTTATGGATCAGATGCTTGATAGATTAGCTGGAAGAGGTTGGTATTGCTTTTTAGATGGATATTCGGGGTACAACCAAATATCTATCGCCCCGGAAGATCAGGAGAACACCACGTTCACCTGTCCCTATGGTACGTTTGCTTTTAGACGCATGCCCTTTGGTCTTTGCAATGCTTCTGCAACCTTCCAAAGATGCATGATGTCTATCTTTTCTGATATGGTGGAGAACACATTGGAAGTCTTCATGGATGACTTTTCGGTAGTGGGTGATGCATTTGATGATTGCTTGGCTAATCTGGGTCAGGCATTGCAAAGGTGTGAGTCAAACCTCGTGCTGAATTGGGAGAAATTCCATTTCATAGTGAAAGAAGGCATTGTATTAGGGCACAAAATATCTATGAGAGGTCTAGAGGTGGATAGAGCCAAGATTGAAGTCATCGAGAAACTACCTCCACCCATTTCAGTAAAAGGTGTGAGGAGTTTTCTTGGTCATGCCGGTTTCTACCGAAGGTTCATCAACGTGTGACTTAGATATTGGACCATGAACAGTGCATGGACCGAGGTAACTATGGTGCCTTTTCCCTCTACTATAAATAGCAGTCCTCACATTGTTTTTGGATTTTTATGATCTTTCCAATTTTTCTTCATTTCTCTGAATCTTTAAACTCTCTCATTTCAAACCTTGACATTTCCTCATCTTCAAACGTTGTTATCTTCAACTTTCACAAATTTTATCAACTCTCTTCTTCCTCCTCAAGCCTTAACAAATCTTCTCTTCTCGGTGGTGGTCCGAAGAAAGGCAAAAAGGGTGACACCGAGATTCCTGAGCCTTCGATTGATATGATAATTCCTAGGATCTTTGATTTTGATGATGACTTCAAAGTCCATGTGGGTAGTCAAGCAGGTAATCTAGATAGACCGGTCAACACTTACGCTTTTTTGATAAGTGAGAAGGACATCCCACAAATCGGGTCGACTGCAAATGGCCGAGGGACAAAGTACGAGTGCTTGCCCTTATAGATTTTGAGGGCATTAACTTCTTGAAACACAGCTATTTGTTCATCTATACTTACGTTCACACTCGGTTTTGGGGATCCAGAGATCGACGAGATTATCATTAAATTTTGCCAAACTTACCAGCTATGCTTGGCCCAAGTTGGCCCGGCCGTCTGGAGGGTCATGTCATGTCTCTAGGTTTTGGCTGCAAAGTCCAGCCATCCCCTTTCCTTGGACCATCTGCTGCTTCTTTGTTCTCCTCGCTTCTTTTGGGGAGGAATTGTGAGCCTCACTAGCCGAGGGAAGGAACACCATTATAACAAGCTTAGATGATGACCATGACCAAAGCTGGATCGAGAGGTTTGTCTTTGTCGCGGCCAAAAATATTACTAAGTATCTAATTCCTGAATCATGGAATGTCTCTTGTAAGTCTCAACTCTCTTGCCCATTCTTTCCCTTTTTACTATTTTCTGATATTCTATTCCAATCTTATATGGAAGTTTATTACTCAGTGCCTGCTTAGTACCACTTTACTGACACCCCCATTCGGCGGTGGTTTCACAAAATTCTGGACGTTATGGTGTCCAAAGATCAATTATGGAAGCAGATTTCTCATAACTAAGGTTGAAAAGCCAAGAATCATGGTTCCTCCTTCCGACCCTTCTCCAAAGTTTATTATTGAGAACTTCTGGTTACTTTAACACGTTTTTTTTGTATATGTAGGTATTTCGAAAAGTTCTTCTATATAGAAAACTATAGGAATTTCTATTTCACAAGGTGAGGTACAACAACATGTTGATTGTGTCCTCGAGAGCTTACATTCTTCCGGGTCGGCTATTGCAAACAAGGAACTGTTGTGGCCCTTAACTCTCTGCCAAGGAAAAGGAAAAAACATGATCATGCCTCCACTTTTGTTAATATTGGAAGATCGGTCACTCCAGCCTCATGGGCCGGAGATACGATCATTTTGTTGAAGGATTCTAATAGTGAGGAAACCGATGAGAATGCCTTCCTCTTATGAGGAGGAGATGATTGGCCACCCCGTTACAGTTCCTAATGAGATCAACCAATTGTACTTTGAGGCTGACTATGTTGTGATGGCCGAATCTCGCTACCTGCAACCTTTCACTCCCGTCAGCACAGGTCTAGGTGCAACAGAGGTCATTTCTCAGCCTTCATCTTCCGCGGCCCCCAAAAGGATGACTCTTCCTAAAGCCTCCAGGGAATCGACTTCTACCGATGTCTCTATAAACCCAACTCCTCTTGTTGCCCCCAGGAAATCGGCTTCTTCCAAATCCCTAAAAATCAAACTTCTACAGCCCTCTGAGGTCCGTCCACTTAAGTCCCGGTAGCAAATGCTCGTGTCCCTCCCTTGAAGAGAAAGGCCCACCAATCTTCCGATCCTTCTGACTCCCTTTATGAGTTAGTTGACACTTTCACAGCTCCAGTCCAGTAACCCAACAACAGGTGTACCGTGGTACTATCGGTTTTGGAGAAAGTCAACCTTCTCTCAAAGTTTGTAGCAGTTGCCAATTATTTTAAACCCTTGGTCACCAGGGTACGGTACGATCTTAAGTTTGAACCATAAACTTATGGACAAAAGGGTCAAGGTCAGGTCTTTCAGGGAACGGTTTAAACTTCAAAGAGTTTGCGATGCTTGTACCCTAAAGCTGAAGACTCCAAAAAAAGTCAAAGTCAGGACAATCGATGTTGACAAAAATATTGTTAAGGCCCATACTCTAATTAATTCGATTGGTCTTCTTTAACTGACCTTGGAGGATCTTGCCTCTTCTTTTGAAGAAGAGCTCTTGAGTCTTTGTATTCCTGATGAGTATGCGGATGATGTAGTGATCTCATCTGCCCTTTCTTTCGAGGTCAATCAAGCTCTCCTTCTTTCGTATCTCTCTTAACTAAAAATCCACCAATGCCGAACCCCAAACCAAAAGCTTTTCAATAGTTCTTTACTTTCTTTGTACATTTTTTATTCATTTTCTATTTTCTGCAAGTGTATTTCTGGGTCTTTCAATTCCTGTTTATTAGTAAAACAATTCCTCTCGATATTCTCATGTCTTTTCTTTTGTGGATGCTTGTTCCCTTTATTTGAATACGAGAGTTATAGCGTAGAAAGGCTGTTGAACTTTTTCAAGGATATTTCTTAGTAATCCTTGGTAGAGAATGTTTCGGTTTTAATTTTGATATCGGAGATTAACTTCTTTCGATTTTGTATAGTGACCCAAAGTGGATGCCAATTGGTTTCTTTTATTTCGTCAACTATACCCATACTCTTTTTGTTTGATATCCGGTATTTAATTTGATCTGGTTAAAGATTCATTTTTCTTTTATGTGACCTTGTAGGTCCTACCCTTTGTAAGAAATGATGCTTGTGAACTGGAAAATCTCTTGTTCGTTTTGACACTTTTCATCGAGGAGCTTGAGTCCTTCGATGTCTAATTTAGGGATCAGGGACTTGAGTCCTTCGATGGTTAATTTCGAGATCGGGGATCTTGAATCCTCCAATGCATAATTTATCTTGAATCCTCTGATATTTTAGTTCATAGAAGTAGAAAAACCTTTGTAAGGATCCCCGGAATATGATAATAAAGAATTGAATCAGCTTCGATATATGGAGCATGTTAATCATAACTTTATTTCGATAAAACGATTTCCTTTTTAAATACAAATTCTTTTGAGAAAAAAATGAAAATATAGTTGTAGTTGTATCCGTATTTCCACCTTTGGTGGTCAATCGGTTGGCTATTACAAGAATCTAATGGAGTTTGTAAAGTAAAATCACTGAGAACTGTTGCATTGCCATCTTAAGTGGTTGGCCCATAACTTCAGTTTCAGGACTTGTCCTGCAGTCATCCCTTGTTTGATTTGGTTCAGAGTTCTACTCCTTGTTTCTATGGTAGTCCCCGCCTCGACATCTTATTGTGTTTTTGGGGTGCTCTGTGTTCGTTTTGCTTATGAAATTTCGAGCCACTTCGATGTCTACTTCGGTGTGTGGATGTTCGTTGTTGTACAATACAAATAATAGTGCAGTCTTCCGGTGTTACGACCTGGTGCTCTCTTGTGAAGAGCCAAAAGATCTTGACGTAGGGAGGTTCGGTCCAGTCTGTTCACCTCAATTTGCGTGCAACTACCTCCCCCCTTAGTGTTTGGGTTTGAGCAATGAAATCTCAAATACCAAAAATCCTCTCTTTCAAAGCCGATGATAGGCGCATGCCGGATCCGCCAATACGCTTGTTGCTACCTCATGAAAAACTTTGCCAGAAAATCTCAATTGGGATAAAAGTTGGTCGAACGAAAAAAGAGTGTAGCGCGCATCATTTAGAATCGGGGTACTCTTATCAAAGTCTTTTTTTGCATCAATATTTCTTTAAGCAGCTTCATTTTTTTGGATTCACCTTCCCAGCTTAGGGGTCTTGTTTGCTGCTTCGTCATTTTCAGACCCAATGATTCACTTATTGTTTGAACTTCTCATTTCTTCATTGTGCTATTTTTTAATCATGTCCATTTTATTCGATTGTGTTGTTTATGTCCGGGCCTTCTTCTCCCTTTGTCGTCGCTTGAATTTGGGTTGACTATGGTCCGAGTCCTTTTTGCATTTAAGTTCAGTGACTTTGCTCGCAAATCACTCTTGACTTCACTGTCCACAGAGTTGAGTCCCTCAGTTGCCCTTATACTTGTAAAAATGGCCTCACACTCGGACTCGTTGTTAGCAATGGCATTGACAACTCATAATTTTTCCTTTCATTCCCCATTATTCGAAGTAATTAATATTATATTATGCCGGACCCTTCTTGAGTTTGAGGTACTGGTCTCCTTTTCAGTCAACAAATTAATA
This sequence comes from Jaltomata sinuosa, assembly GCA_003996215.1. Taxonomy (NCBI): domain Eukaryota; kingdom Viridiplantae; phylum Streptophyta; class Magnoliopsida; order Solanales; family Solanaceae; genus Jaltomata; species Jaltomata sinuosa. The sequence continues at coordinate 24,111 of QJPP01001808.1, read as the reverse complement.
TTTACTATCAAATTAACTTATCCTTATGCTCCCTCTTGCTTTCCCTTTTAATAGGTTTTGGTCCGTGGAGGACATTTGGTGAAGAACATGGTGGTTTTGGAGATATGGCCTTAGTTCCTGAGTGTTCTCCACAAGGGCTAAGGCCAACTTCTCTGGTGTCCTTAAAATGTAGGCGCAACAAGTTGAGCATTGCGTATCTTTTTTCTTTTTAGGATGGCACGATACTCAACAAATGGTCCTCTGTTTCCTTGATGCAGTTTTGTGAACTTGCCTCTTTCATTGTGTAGCGACAAATGAGCACCTGCATTCTTCAAATCAACATGTGTTAACAACAATAGATATTGAAAACCACAACAAAAAGAATTTCCCTCTTGGCTTATTCGTATAAATCTGAAGTTGATCGTGTTCGAAACGTGTGCCAAGAAAACCTGTTATTCCATCGGCGTTCGAAAACAAACCTTTTGGGCTATTCTTTGCTCAACTTCTCAAGATCAATGTGTAGTCTATCCTTAGGGATATTTCTATAATACTAAGGTCGGATCAAACAAGTTTAGTTGTTACCATTTTTATGAAATTAAATAAGCTTACCTCCGAGCTCGAATATTCATTATTGATTACTCATCGGCTCAAGTTCAAATACCAATTGCACGTAAATAGTATAGCTTATACTTTTTTGTTTACTATCTCGAATTTGGCGATAGCTTCACTTTGCCTCAGGTTATCTTATTCGTTCTAAGATCCTCATACGAGTGATTTCGGTCAAGCTACTTGGACTAATCAACATGTAGTATGTAAAAGATGTTATTACCCAAGCATTGTTGTGTGGGTACTCCGAGCCATTTTCTAAGGCTGATTACTGTGGTTCAGCCAAAGTTGTTACTTCGTAAGCATCGTCTCCCTCAATTATCATGTTTATTATCTGCCGAGGCAGATCGGGTTTGGCTAGCTGCTTATTTTTCATTGCTTCATTTCCGTAGTTCTTCCTGGCCCGCTCGTTCAGAAACTCCTTCAGGTGACCATTTTTAAGGAGTATCACTACCTTTTCTCAGAGATATCTGCAGTCCCTGTCGCGCACTATTTTGGACTGGCCAAAATATGCTTGCAACATCCGGCTCTTCTGCCTTTGTTTTGGAAAGGGCTTAGAGTCGCCACCTAAATTTTAGGAAACTTAGGAAACCATTTTTTAATGTAAAACTCTGTTTTTAGTCTGCGAAAACGTTTGAGATTCTGAGTAAGAGTTTTGGTTACTCGAAGGGAAGGTGTCAGGCACCCTTCAGAGCCTATCCGAAGATAGTCCTTAAACTCAGTTTAGAAACATATTTGGGAAAAACTATTTTTTGAATTATTTGCTAAAAGGGTGATAAAAACATGTTTTATTAATTTAAAGAAAAAAAAAACTCAAAGTATACGACACATGCCACAACAATAGGCAAAAATATAAAATATGCTTATGGTAAAAAGATGAAACATATGTACGTACATGTCAAAATATATGAAAGTTTTAATAGCAATACTTTTATCGTAATTATAATTAAAGTATGTAGAACTTTATGATTTATAAGAATATATACTTAAAAGCTATGTAAAAAAAATGAAAACATTTATTTATACAAATACTTTTTGTAAAGTAAAAAATATGTAGTTCTTAAAGTTTGAGAAAGTTTATGACATGTTTATTAAAAAGAAAGTAAAGATGACGTATGTATATTTTAAATATATATAGGAAATCAAGTGAAAGTTTATTATTTAAAAGATTTGGATAAGTGAAAGTATATAAGAAATAGGTATACCGATAATAGAGAAAAAGATATAAGAGAAAATCATATTTGTTTTGTAAATATATTTCATGTAAAAGAACAATTTGAAAACTTGAGTAGAGAACGAGAATTATTTGTTTTCATGTAAAGGAGACTTTTATTCGTAAGGTAAAAAAATGAACATGCATTGAATTATGAAAGAAAGTATTATGTACGTAAATGCAATTGTGATAAAATAATATATGTATAATTTAAGTAGGAAGAAGAGTAAGTAAAATATAAATATACCTTGTAGTAGATAACATATGACATATATACCTTGCATTTTTAGGCTTCAAAAATCTGAAAATCTCAAAATATATATATAGAGTATAACCAAAATATTTGTAAAATATTGGTGTTAGAATAAGAGAATACATAAGTTATTAATAAATATAAAGGAGGCTTGACTAAATTAGATAAAGCATTCTATAATCTAAGGCCTAAGAATGACTAAATATTTGTTTGAAAATAAATTAAATCGCTAATTAATGTTTTTTTTTTTTTGAAAATCTACCGCGAGTTATTTGAAACAAGTTTTCTGACAAAGCCTAAATTAATTAATCCTAAAAAATCTGCACTATTTCCCATTTCTTATTACTATTTTTTTGAAAGTGTTTAACCACTAATTTTAAAGTATTTAAAAAGGGAAACCCGAAACATTTGCCTAACTAAAAAGGGTGGAGGAAACTCCCTTTCAAAATTTCAAACTAAATACCCTAATCAAACCAAATGGTAAGCCGAAGAATAAACGTTAATCGAAGTCACAAAGAAAAATACATATCCAAATATACAAGGTTAGTTAAGCATTTTAAGTAAGCATAAAGGAAAGCAATAAAAAAGGGTAAAGGGCTAAATGCGCCAAGTTCCCTTGGAGGAACTAAATTTCTAAAGGAACGACTCTGAGCGCCTGCGATAGCTCCTAATAGCTGCTCGACCCAAATGTATTGGGCCGAAAGTGAGTTTCAAGTGAGAACTCCAGCTCTCCGGTTGTTTCATGTAACACAAAAAAAATGATAAGGATTAGTAACTTGCATAACAAAGTTTACAAGATGTAGAAATATGCCAAGCTTAACAATAAAGTGATAAGCAAAACAAACATGCTATTCGGTAAATACACAAACATATATGAAAGACGACATGTAACCATATTTTGCTTCATTTTTTAAGCAAATGATCAAATTTATTTGACTAGAGCACAAACGAACTAACATGAGATGATATCCGAAAAGAACTTAGGCAAAACGAACATCTTCAACACTAGTCGATTATTGGAAAACAAAGTACACAACAAGTAGCAATATAAAACCTTATTATTATTTTTTTCATTCACTTTAATTAAATAAGTAGCTATGAACAAATCACCTCAAAAAGTAAGGCGTTATGAACAAATCAACTCAAAAGTAAGGCAACACTAGTGACGGGATGATCAAAAAAAAAAAGAAACTAAACTACTACATTAGCTCATGATAAATTCCTTAAGCTAGCATTCCCGAAATTGATCCCGAGTTAAAATCAAAATAATGAAAATATGGGCAGCCCTCTTTTTCTAACAATGCACACTAATTCAACCACTTTTTACTAGGATTAAGGTGTTTTGAAGAAAGGTTAGATCGCAAGCAAGACCACAATATTTTACAAACGCCGGAAATATAATCATAATATGTATATTCCTATCTTAAACAAACGTTTTCGGGATAAAAAAAAATGACAAACCTATTGAAACTTTTACCTTAAGAATTTAAACTTCAAGAAACTCAAACATAGCATACATATACCTTTTCCGATTTAAACAAAATCAGCCCCCTAATTGTGATTAAAACAAGACGGGACGATTACATACTCTTACAACTCAATCCGTAAGGGAAAGCAACAAGAAAACTCAACTTTTATGAAGAGTAAACATTGATCCTAATCTCTAGTTATGCAACAAAGGTAGCCATGTACATTTGAAGACTTGGAGCCTCTTGAAATTTATTTCAAGTTGAATCAAGATTGCAAATAGTCTACAAAACATACCATGGACTATAGATACAACCAAATGACTCGAGAACTAAATTACTTTAAGTTCACACTCACAAACAGATGAACAAACAGCCAACCCCATTCACAATATCAAACTTTATAAAATTTGTTTGAGCTAAATCATAAGTCGCAAATACCTTACAAACACATAATTCCATCTCAATAACACCAATAACCAAAGAGCTGATTTGCTGGGTAATCAGACTCAACATAAACCGAACAAAAACCACAACCAACTCACACGATCAATGAATCACAAAACTAAACATAAAGAAATTAGACGGGATAGAATTTACCTGGTGTTGGGCAGCGATTAAGGCCGTCAAGTGTCGAGTTTCAAACTAGCTCTTCCGACTCCGACTCCGGTTATCCGAGTAGAGCAAAAGAGACAACAGGAAGCAAAACGAATAGTGAGTATATGGAAATCGACAGTGAACAACCAGAGGACAATTTTTGGTGAGCTGTTGATTTTAGTTTTCTGATTTCTGGATCGTTAATTTTTTTCCATTTTTTCTTTCGTCAATTTTTTTTCGTAATTTCTTTCGTGGCTATAATGGAAACCCAAGGGTTCCTTTTATAGCCGAAAATTGAAGGCTCAAACGGCTCTTTCCAAGAATTCAAAATTTGAATTCTTGGAAAACCAAGTTGCAAAGGAAATGATGAAAGCAGAGAAGGAAAGATGCCTACCTTTTTCAGGCTGATTTGAAAGAGAAGGTGACGGGTCGGAGGTGTAGAGCTCGGACTCGTCGGACTAAGCTCGTATCCGTTGGGCAACTGCTGGGTCTCCTCTTTTCCAAGGTCTGCAGCCGACGGTGGAGAAGCTTTACAACTCGATTTTTGGTGATGTCAAAAGGTGAGGGGATGGCTATAAAGTGGAGGAGTAGAGGAGAGAAGGGTGAAGACCACCGGATTTTGCCATTATCCGATGGTCTAGCAGCGGGCGACCTTTTCGAGGTTGTAAAATGTCTCCGAAAAGGGGAAGGGACAACGTGAGGTGACGGGAGAGGGTGTTGCCGCCGTTTGCCCGCCGGTACGACGCAAAACCCGGCGGGTCTTTGGTGGTGAGGGCGACGGGCAAGGGTTTTGGGGGGTGGGGCTGTCGGTTGACTGAAGGGATGAGGGGTCTGCTGGTTTGGGTTGAAATGGAAGAGAGAAAAGAATTAGGGGTGGGTTTAGTTGAGGGTAATTGGGCCGGGTCAGGGGCGGTTTGGGTTGAAATGGAAGAGAGAAAAGAATTAGGGGTGGGTTTAGTTGAGGGTAATTGGGCCGGGTCAGGGGCGGTTTGGGCCGGGTCGGGCGGTTGGGTAGTGGGTTAGGGATGGTTTGGGCTGAAACAAATAAGGATTTGGCCCAAAACTTGGTAAATGAATTAGTTTGTAGAAAAAAAATAATTTTCCCTAGTCGTTTTTCCACTTAATTAATTTAACGATGCTTTCTTTCATCCCAATTAATTTTCAAATACTTGTATAGATGACTTAAGAAATAATTTTGATATGCATAATCGCAATCCTCAATTGATAGGACTGTATTTGGGAAATACTATAGCGATACTGCAAAATTTCATTTAGAGTTTGAAATAAAAGTTACTATACCAATATCTTGTTAAAAAGAATGAATTATAAAATATTTTTGGGGTGATTTTATAAGATACAATATTATTAGTAATTATTATTATAAAAAGTAAAGGAAATCATTTTAAAAAATGATTATTGGTGCCAAAATTTATAAAAAATTAATATAAAAATAAGAAAATTATTTTGGAAAAGTCCTCGGGATTAAGAAGCATATAAAAATTAATTATGGAAAAAAGGAGGGCCAAAATTGGGTGTCAACAACTTGCCCCTCTTCGAACAGAGATGATGAAAGAGTCTTTGGGCGAAGATGTTGACGTAAAGCCAATTTTGTCCTGACTGGAAAAAATCAAATTTTTTGGAAAGGTCGTACCTAGAAAGAGAAAGGTTATTGTCATTATGAATTCGACCGAACTCTGGTCTCCGAGTTGCCTACATATCTCGGGTTTCACGAGAATCAGGCCAATGTAGTTCAAAAATTTTGAGAGGTCCTCAAAATTTGCCCCAGTGTTGGTTTTATGTCGACACTGGTATTTTTTGCGGTAAAGGGGAAGATGATCTTGGCACGAATGGAGTGGGTACGGCCATGCTCGAAGTTGAGCTGCCTACGTATCCCTAAGGAAATGGGAATTAGGGCGGTTGCAGTCCTGAATAGAGGATTATGGTAAATTTTGAGGCAGTCCTCAAAATTTGCCCCAGTGTACGATTTATGGTTGACACTGGTCTCTTAGTTGAGCTTGGAAAGAGTTTTTATGGAATTGACGGTAGGTTATTTCCTAGATGACAATAATCTTTTCAAAATGGGTGCACTTTCACAGCCTCCCGATTATAAATGTGGTGCACAACACACCCATAAACAAGACTCTACTAGGTGCATCTCGCATCTTCATAAGATCACATCGAATTGCTGGATGGAGGTAGTCCCTTTAATATCCTCTAGTGGGAACTCTAGGAGATAGAGAAAGGGGTATCGATGCTTGTGAGAGCAGGTGTACTCTAATTTAGAAATATGGACGGCTGCTTGTAGGGATTGGAGTCGGAGTGCTAGTCTTGAAACTCTGGCTTATGAGTTTGGTATTCCTCGTCAAGCATTGCCTCAATCGCTGCTTAGAGGTAGTTCCACGTTGTAGTGTGTCATCCTGCAAAACAGGTAAAAAGGGGTTACAAAGTACCTGTTGAGGCTAAAAAATGTAAATTAAAATTGTAATGTAAAGAGCAGAGTGTAGATATCCAAACGATTGTTGACGTCTCCATTTTGCGGAGTGGATGTATTGTAGGTGAAATAATCTTGGGAAGTAAAGCCTCCGGCTGGCGGGGCAACACTGTAAAGTAAAGCCTCTCGACTGGCGGGGCAATGCTGTAAAATAAAGCCTCTCGACTGGCGGGGCAATGCTGTAAAATAAAGCCTCTCGACTGGCGGGGCAATGCTGTAAAATAAAGCCTCTCGACTGGCGGGGCAATGCTGTAAAATAAAGCCTCTCGACTGGCGGGGCAATGCTGTAAAATAAAGCCTCTCGACTGGCGGGGCAATGCTGTAAAATAAAGCCTCTCGACTGGCGGGGCAATGCTGTAAAATAAAGCCTCTCGACTGGCGGGGCAATGCTGTAAAATAAAGCCTCTCGACTGGCGGGGTAATGCTGTAAAATAAAGCCTCTCGACTGGCGGGGCAATGCTGTAAAATAAAGTCTCTCGACTGGCGGGGCAACACTGTAAAGTAAAGCCTCTCGACTGGCGGGGCAAAACTGTAAAGTAAAGCCTCTCGACTGGTGGGGCAAAACTGTAGAGTAAAGCCTCTCGACTGGCGGGGCAAAACTGTAGAGTAAAGTCTCTATCGGGTGAATCAGCCGTGACATCTCCATTTGGTGGAGCGATCTTTAATGCAAAATGAGGATGTTGATGGCATGCATGCTTATGATTGATGGAGTTATGATGATGCTTGCTATGATGCAGCCTCCGATTGGCGGAGTATGTTTTGCTTGCTAATATACATTTCTCTGATTTGGCAGAGCGTCGCTTGCTTGTTTATGTACAGGCTCCAATCGTCAGAGCGTCGTTTTGTTTGCTTATGTACAAACTCCAATCGGCGGAGCATCGTTTTGTTTGCTTATATACAAGCTCCAATCGGCAGAGCATCGTTTTGTTTTCCTATGTACAAACTCCAATCGGCGGAGCGTCGTTTTGTTTGCCTTATGTACAAACTCCAATCGGCAGAGTTTGATGAAGTCAGTTCGCATTCTCTGATCGGCGGAGTTATTTGACGCAATTAGATGGCAATCTCCGATTGGCGGAGTTATTTGGAAAGAGATAAACTATCCTATTTTCCTATGAGAGCTCTCTATCTTCGATACTCGATTCGGATCTCGGACGTACCTGCAAAACATAAATGAAACCCTTTAAGAATTGGAAGAATTGGGACAAAATATTTTAAAGTAGAGTAGGGGAAGAATATTCGGCTTATGGTCGTGATAGCCGAAAGATTTCTCCAATCATGTCCATGATCTTGACATGACATCCTCCTGTCTTGATTCCTGTTTCCCTGCGCTCAAAGAAAAATTCTTAGTTTTGGGAGGGGTGTTGATTTGTGTCGGCTTGCGGACCCTGGCCTTGCCACTAGATTTCTACAAAATCTCATCAGCCGCTCGCGATTTCCTATCCCAGAGACTCGGTATGGTGGATCCCTTCAAAACCTCCTTGGTTGCTCGCGACTTCCTATTTTGAAGGCTCGATAGGTGGAAAGGCAGTAAAATATTTTGAAAATATATATATATATATATTTTTTAGAAAAAATAAGTATATTTTGTATATACTAGGCGCATATATATAGTGATCATTCATCGTTCCTTAAATTATGACATGTTCTGAAACCCAATCGAGTTTTCCCCTTTGTTGAGGACGTCCAAATGTACTCTTCTCGTGGCTCCGGCTTCTGGTGATGCTTTTCTATCTCTCTGTAGATATTGTGATCACTCTGAAGGTATAAATAAGAGGGGGGGAGGTTTATCCTAAGGGTATGACCGAACCTTTTAGGTTGCCTACGTATCCCCGAATGGGAATCAGGTCTGTACGTAGTTCGGGGATATCAAAGGAGGATGAAAATATGGAATGCATTGACCGAGCCTGACTCAGGCTGCCTACGTATCCAAACGGAATCAGGTCAGAACATAGTTCAAATATATTGGGAAGAATAAAGACATGTAGTGCAATGACCGAGCCTGACTCAGGCTGCCTACGTATCCAAAATGGAATCAGGTCAGAACGTAGTTCAAATACATTAGGAAATGGAAAATATGAAGGGACCGAATCCGACGAGGATTGCCTACGTATCCCACCGAGGGAAGTCAGGTCAATCGTAGTTCTAAATACATGAAAGATGATGTTTTTGGTTTTTCTAAGGGAATCTGGACCCGATATGGGTTGCCTACGTATCCCGCCGTGGGAAGTCAGGCTAATACGTAGTTCTGTTAAATTAGAGAAAATGCAAAAGTACAAGGAAATAACGACTAGTCCCTCTGTCTTCAAATGTAGTACTTCTTGATAGCATCTGAATTGATCGGCTTTGTGCTCACGACGCCATCCATTTCTGCGAGGATTACTGCTCCGCCTGAGAGCACTCGGTGAACCATGTAAGGGCCTTGCCAGTTTGGCACAAATTTCCCCTTAGCTTCAATCTGGTGAGGGAATATTTTCTTCAATACTAATTGCCCTGGTGTGAATCGTCGAGGCTTGACTTTTTTGTTGAACGCTCTGATCATTCTGTTTTGATAGAGTTGGCCGTGACATACTGCATCCAGTCTCTTCTCATCAATGAGCATCAACTGTTCAATCCTGCTATGAACCCATTCCGCGTCTTCCAGACCAACCTCTTGGATGATTCTTAGAGAAGGTATTTCCACTTCAGCGGGTATTACTGCTTCCGAACCGTAGACCAACATGTAGGGGGTTGCACCAGTGGATGTTTTGATTGTGGTGCGATAGCCGAGCAAAGCATATGGTAGCTTCTCATGCCATTCTCTGCTACTATCTATTATTTTCCTCAGGATCCTCTTGATATTCTTGTTCGCGGCTTCAACTGCTCCATTCATTTGTGGTCGATATGCTGTGGAGTTCCGGTGGGAGATCTTAAACCTTTCACAAGTCTCTCTCATGAGATCACTATTAAGATTGGTTCCGTTGTCTGTTATGATTGATTCCGGAATTCCAAAACGACAAACTATGTTATTTCGGACGAAATCTGCTACCACCTTCTTAGTTACTGCCCTGTGCGTTGAAGCCTCAACCCATTTTGTGAAATAGTCGATAGCTACCAGGATGAAACGGTATCCATTTGATGCGGGAGGTTCTATGGGTCCAATTACATCCATGCCCCAAGCAGCAAATGGCCATGTTGACCCCATCACATTGAGCTCGTTTGGCGGAACTCGTATGAAGTCACCATGAACTTGACACTGATAACACTTTTGTACATACCGGATGCTATCCCTCTCCATAGTCATCCAAAAGTATCCAGCTCTCAAAATCTTCTTTGCCAAAGTGGATCCGTTCATGTGGGGTCCACATGTCCCTGCGTGAACTTCCTCTAACAGTCTTGTCGCTTCTGTTGCATCGACACACCTTAGTAATCCCAAATCCGGGGTTCTCCTATACAAGATTTCGCCGTTAAGGAAGAAATGATTGGCCATTCTCCTTAAAGTCCGCTTTTGCTTGCTACTGGCACTTTCCGGATATTCTCCTGCTTCGAGCAACCTTCTAATATCATGGTACCATGGCTTTCTATCAAACTCTTCATCTACGTGAAAACAGTATGCGTGCTGGTCATGTATCTCCACTTCAATAGGGTCGATGTAATTCTTATCCGGGTGTTGGATCATTGAGGAAAGAGTAGCCAAAGCGTCAGCGAACTCGTTTTGAGCCCGGGGGACATGTTTAAACTCAATCTTTGTAAACCTTTTGCTCAGCTCCTTCACACACTCCAGATAAGGAAGGATCTTGACATTCTTGGTGGCCCATTCTCCTTGTACCTGATGAACCAATAGGTCAGAATCACCTATTACCAAAAGCTCTTTGATGTTCATGTCCACAGCCATCCTAAGTCCGAGAATGCATGCTTCATATTCTGCCATGTTGTTTGTGCAAGGGAATCTAATCTTGGCTGAGATTGGGTAGTGCTGTCTCATTCTTGAATCCAAGACTGCTCCAATTCCGACTCCTTTGAAATTTGATGCTCCATCAAAAAACAATCTACATCCATCATATGACTCTGAGATGTCCTCTCCTGCAAAAAATACTTCTTCATCGGGGAAGTAAGTCATGAGCGGTTCATAATCTTTGTCCACCGGATTTTCTGCGAGGTGATCGGCCAAAGCTTGTCCTTTGACGGCCTTCTGTGTCACGTACACAATGTCGAACTCACTCAGCAAAATTTGCCACTTTGCTAATTTCCCTGTAGGCATCGGTTTTTGAAAGATGTACTTGAGTGGATCCATTCTTGAGATCAAGTACGTGGTGTACACCGACAGGTAATGCCTCAACTTTTGCGCAATCCAAGTCAAGGCGCAACACGTTAGTTCTAACAAGGTATATCTTGCCTCGTATGGTGTAAACTTCTTGCTCAAGTAGTAAATAGCTTGCTCTTTCTTTCCCGTGTCATCGTGTTGTCCTAACACACATCCAAATGCTCCATCCATGACGGATAGATACAGTAGCAATGGGTTTCCGGGATCTTGTGGAACCAATACTGGTGGGTTGGACAAGTACTCCTTGATTCTATCAAAAGCTCTTTGGCATTCCTCCGTCCATTCTGTGGCGGCATCCTTCTTTAGTAACTTGAATATGGGTTCACATATCACTGTAGACTGAGCTATGAAATGACTGATGTAATTTAGTCTCCCCAAGAAACTCATCACATCCTTCTTGGTCCTTGGGGGAGGTAACTCTTGAATCGCTTTGATCTTTGATGGATCCAATTCTATGCCTTTCCTGCTGACGATGAACCCTAGTAGCTTTCCGGCGGGAACTCCGAATGCGCACTTTGCTGGATTCAATTTCAAATTGTATCTCCGCAACCTCTCAAAGAACTTCTGTAAATCCCGTAGGTGGTCTGAACTTTTCTTGGACTTGATAACGACATCATCTACGTACACTTCGATCTCCTTGTGAATCATATCATGAAAGAGGGTAGTCATGGCCCTCATATAGGTTGCGCCAGCATTTTTGAGTCTGAATGGCATCACTCTATAGCAATATACTCCCCATGGAGTGATAAATGTTGTTTTCTCTGCATCATCTTCATTCATCAGGACTTGGTGATATCCTGCAAAGCAATCGACAAACGATTGCAACTCATGCTTTGCACAATTGTCGATGAGTATATGAATGTTTGGGAGAGGAAAGTTATCCTTGGGGCTAGCTTTATTAAGATCTCGATAGTCTACACATATCCTGATTTTCCCGTCCTTTTTTGGCACTGGCACAATGTTGGCCAACCATGTGGGGTAATTAGTAACCCTCACAACATTTGCCTGGATCTGTTTAGTTACCTCCTCCTTGATTCTTAAACTCAAATCCGGCTTGAACTTCCTAGTCTTTTGCTTCACAGGCGGGCAAGAAGGATCAGTCGGTAGCTTGTGTGAGACGATATCGGTGCTTAATCCTGGCATGTCATCGTAGGACCAAGCAAACACATCAACATATTGCTTGATCAATTCAATCAATTCTCGCTTTCTTTCATCTTCCAAGTGTATGCTGACTCGTACTTCTCTCACTATTTCTTCATTTCCCAAATTGACAACCTCGGTTTCATCCATGTTGGGCCTTTTCTGGCTTTCAAGTTGTTCGATCTCCTGAGGCAGATTTTCAGGCATCATGCTTTCATCGTATTCTTCATAGTCCTGCTCATGACTCGTACTTTGCTCAATGGATTCGTTACATGTCATAACCGTTGTACGATGATTTTTACTAATATTAGCGCTGAAAAGTATGAAAGGTGAGTAAAAATAAATAGTTATTTTAAACAATCGAAAGATAGATTTTAAGAAAAATAAAGACTTTTTATTAAAAAGCAATCTAGCTTTTCAGAAGAGGCAAGTAGCAAAAAGGGCTTAGGCATGATTCAAGCCTCAATTGATCATGCAAAAACATTTTGAAATAAAACTACATTTCCACACTACCAGGACTCCTGTCGAAACAGGGATGGGCTGATGGTCCAGCTCTGCAAAACTTCTCCAGGCTCGGCATCACGGATGGTCAGTTTCTTGATATCTCTCTCCAGTCCATCGTCGGTCATGGCCACGAATAGATTTCCTATTCCCTCAATGACGTCTTCATCAACTGCTTCATCTGGGATTAGGACTTGTCCTGGCACGAACACTACTGCCCCAAACTTTGTACTGTGGACTCCTCCTGAAGCAGGCTTATATCCTAGCCCGGCGGTACCTTTCTGATGTTTTAGCTGGATTGGTTCAATTATACCGTCAGCCTTAGGTCCGAGCCCTGTCTTTGGTTGATACCCATATTTCAACATCTCTGACGCAACCATCTTCGCTGCTCTCGACATCTCCATCTTTACAGGCTCTATTTTCTCATCAATTCTTACAGCTTGCATGATCTCCAGAGCATGGAAAGCGGCTCCATCCAATTCTTCGGTGACTGGAACAGAATTCACGGAATAGATGGGGTGACTGAGCTCCCCGTGAATGGTAACTTCGGTGCGACCCCACTCGAACTTCACACACTGATGGAGCGTGGAGGGAACTGCTCTTGCCATATGGACCCATGGCCTTCCTAGTAACAAGTTGTAGTTGGACGACACATCCATCACTTGAAATAAGATGGGGAATTCAGCTGGACCTACTTGCAATGTGAGATAGATTTCTCCAATGACGCTTCTCTGCGCGCCGTCAAAAGCTCTCACCTTCACACGACTTTCCCTTATCTCTCCCATATTCACACCTAAATCCCTCAATGTGGTGAAAGGACAGATGTTGCATCCAGAACCACCGTCGATCAAAACTCTAGTCACGATCTTATCACAACATTTGACCGCGATGTGAAGTGCTTTGTTGTGGCCAACCCCTTCTGCTGGTAGTTCATCATCATGGAAAGAGATTTTGTTTACTTCCACCATTTTTCCAATTGTTGCAGCCAATGTATCACTTGTAGTTTCTTTTGGTACGCTAACTCCGCTCAGAACTTGTACCAAAGCGTTCCTATGGGCTTCAGAACTCATTAGCAAGGACATAATGGAAATATGGGCTGGTGTCTTCATTAGTTGTTCCTCGATTGAGTAATCTTTAGACTGCATCTTCTTCCAAAATTCTGTGGCTTCTGCATCAGTAACATTCTTCTTTGGATTTTGTTCTTTCCCGGGAACCCCTCGATTTAGATCCTCCGGGGTATAACACCTTCCCGACCTAGTCATTCCGTGAGCCACAGCAGCGTCTATCATCTTGCCTTTGGCTTCCGTTCGATAGTCCCATGGGACTGCTTTAGTGTCATAGTCAGGTTTTCCAGCGGCTATAGTGGTTACCACAACTCTCGGCAGGTAGGTTTGAATAGTCAAAGGTTCTCTCAACTGAACTGTGATAAAGGGTTGTGCTGGCGATGTGGCGGCAACTTCTTCTGTGTTCCAGATAGGCACGATAGCTCCTTCCAGGTCATACTCTTCCTCCAGGGTAATCATGTTGACTCCTCAATTCTCATGATCTGGTAGAGGATTGTTGTTCACATTTGGAGGAGTATCGGTGCATTTAATTACTCCCTTTCTGATAAGAGACTCGATCTGGTTCTTCAAGCTAAAACACTCCTCCGTGTCATGTCCTTGGATTCCCGAGTGGTATGCACATCGCTTATTTCCATCAAAGCTTCGTGGTATTGGATCAGGGATTCTTCCCTCAATCGGCTGCAACAAACCTGCTATCCTCAACCTTTCAAACAATTGAGCCAAAGGCTCGGCAATAGGAGTGTAGGTGCGGGTATTTCTGGCTTCAAGATTAGGACGTGGTCTTGGTGCATATGCTGGTCTATTTTGGTGAACCGGAGCTTGGACAGGGGCATACGGCTTTGGTGGATTTTGGTGTGCTGGAGCTCGAGGTGGGTTATAGTGTGGCTGGGTACTATATGCTGGAACATGTGCGATAATTTGGGAGTTGTTAGGGTATCGGTAGGATGGTCCTCCGTGCTGGTAGTAAGGTGTGACGGCTGAGACGTCTTCCTTCTTCTTCTTGATACCACCAACGGAACCTGACTGTATGGCCTTGCTTGCGGCTTGCAGTGCGACCATAGACTGAATTTTCCCGGACTTAATACCTTCCTCAATAAAGTCTCCCATCTTGACTAAGTCGGCGAACTTTTGGCCCATCATTGACATCATTTTGTCGAAGTAGACGCCTTCCTGAGCTCGGATAAAGTACTTAGAGATTTCATTTTCGTCAAGTGGGGGCTGGATCCGAGCAGCCTCGGTCCTCCATCTCCATGAATATTCTTGAAATGATTCAGATGGCTTCTTTTGTATGTTAGCAAGTGAGAATCTGTCCGGAGTGATTTCGGTATTAAACCTGAAGCGACTCATGAAATCTTCGGCCATTTCTTGCCAATCACGCCATTTGCGAGGGTCTTGGCGAGTGTACCAAGTTAGAGCTTCTCCTGACAGACTCCGAATGAACAGTTTCATCCTCAATTTCTCGTTCCTTCCTACGCCGACCAGCTTGTCGCAATAGGCTCTTAGGTGTGCGTGGGGATCGCCCTTCCCATCAAATACATCAAATTTTGGTGGTTTGTACCCGACCGGCATATTGATGTCTGGGTGGATGCATAGGTCATCATAGTCCAGACTTTCGGTTCCCCTGCTAACTTGCATGCTTTTAAAAGCCCTTTTAAAACTTTCAAGTTGAGCTGCTATCGACCTATCTTCATTTGACCGGACATCCCTCTCCAATCCTACGTACTGATCGACCTCATATGGTACTTTGACAGTCGTGGATGTTGCGAAAGTAGGGGCTTCAGTAGCATATACCGGTGGAACAGGCATTTCACAAGTGACATGTGCCTCCGGTATGTGCTGCATTGTTGGGTGAATTGGAATAGTGAAGTTCTGCGTAGGCGAGGAAAGATTAGGTGCAGCCCTAGCAGCGGGCGGACGAGCAAGTAGATCTTGAGCATAAGTGGGAACAGGTGGTGTTTGCTTAGGCGCGTTTGTTAAGTCGGCGGGAGTGACCGGCCACAACTCGGCACTTGGAAATTGGAATTGAGCGGGGAAGGTAGCAGCTGTAAGCTTAGTCAAATCCCGCACTTGGCGTAGTTCTTCTTTCAAGATCTCAATTTCTTGTGCCATGTTGGCCATTTGTTCGTCGTTTTGAGTGTCCATCAGTTTTCGAGAACTTTTGGCGCCATTTACTGGTACCATCGAGGCGTTGTTAGATTCTTCGCTCATTTTTCCTTTAGATCGGAGGTTGTATTGCGATTCCGCCAGTTTGCAAATCGACACAAATCAACTTTCTTCGGGGGGTTTATAATAAACATAAAGAAAAGAAAGGAAAGAAAAAGGAAACTATGTTAGTTTGGGAAATGTTAGAATATATAACAAATATATACGCCAAGTTGGCGATATTCATACAAAAATGCATCCTAATATGGAGCCCCGTTTTGCCAGAGGTAGGCCTACGCTGCATACAATTTGATAGTAAATGATCCATTGAACACATTTAGGATTTGAGATAAACATGACTTTCATTGAGCAAAATGCGGCTTTGAAAGCTTACAATAGATAGGCTGATGGGAACCTGAAAATGAAAGACATGGGATGGCCACTAGGGCGTACAAAGGGATGGGCCATGCGGCACCTTTAGGGAATATGAAAGGGGTACAATGGGAAAGGATAACCTAGGGCCATGTAGGACCGTCATCACTATCATCATATATGTCCAAATAAGGCCCTGGGTGGTATTCTCCGAGATCCCATTCTCTCAACTGCCATTCCTGATAATCCAGATCATCTTCTTCCAGGAACACTAATGATCTATACTCCGATTGATCTTCAAGTTCTTCCTCTAGATTTTCTCTTATATCATCCTGACTGTTCGAAGTTATCTCATCTTTAACTGAGCCCGGAATAATCTGTTCACACATGGAGGCGGTGAGGTACATGTGAGGTATTATTTTCCTGGAGACTTGAGTCACCATGTCGTAGTCGATAAAACCAGGGATCCTTTCCCAGCTTGGTCGTATTGTGGGACCTCCCTCTACCTTCCACGCATAATATTCCAAGGTGCACCAATTTCTTTGTTCGATATCTGCGAATATTATATTCATCCATGATTCCTGCAGTCTTCTAATCCTGGCCGAAGGTATTTCTCTTCCGTAAGTGACCTCCGCAGGTTCTATGTGGGACCATAAAGGAACATCCTGATTGATGCCAAATTGGCGCAGAACTCTAAGTGGAGCGTATGGTTGGATCCCTTCTAACCCAATCAACTCAATAAAATAGCTGGTATATCTCCTCAGTAATGCTCTTCCAGTGATCCAAGGGAGCTTCCATTGGATGGCATCTCCCGTGAGATGCGTTAGATAGGCCCGCCATCCTTCTCGTCCTATCGGTGCATTCCAAAATTTTAACCTGCGCTCATGGCTTTGCATCTTGTTGCAGACTCCTTCCAAGTTATCGTTGGCTTGTTCTTTTTGGAAGAAATGCTCTACGGCCCAAATTTGTAGTAGCAAATTGCATCCGCCAAAGCAATCATATCCTCTTGAGCAGGAGGACAAAGCTCTGAATAATTCTGCCAAAAGCATTGGTACTAATGTTAACTTTTTGGAGCCATTGAACAGGGCAAGGACTACTGGCATCAAATTGATATTGATGCGGCCTATCTTCTTAGGAAAGACCATGATCCCTAAGAAAGCGAGTGCAAAAGCCACAGGTCGGATTCTCTCCCATTTTGCTCTGCTACAAGCAAATTCCTGTCGATAACCATCATAGCTTTCTTGACGTCCAAACCTCTGAAAGAGATAGTTCAAACCTACACATCTATTTTCTACATTCCCAAGGGCCGGGAAGACTTTTAGACCCAAAGCGTGTAGAAATTTTCTTCCAGACATGGTTGAGGGCAATACTGGTTCTCTTCCTTCGAGCGCCAGATCTGTGAGGCTACTGACCTCTTCCAAGGTAGGCGTGATTTCAAAGTCAAAGAACTGAAATGTCGCGGTGGTCGGGTTCCAAAATTCAATCAGCGACTTTGTTAGCATCTCATTGGCTTGGATGTCCAACAGCTCAGTGAGAGATCCCAGGTGTTTGGAAATCTCGTGTCCATATAGAGTCCTGATGTTGTTCCACCAGCGTTGTAGGTTATGGGAAGCTGAGAAAATCATTTGGATGTTGGGCAAGTTTTGGTTGATATTCATCTGAAAGAAAAAGGTAAAGGGTATGATAAGTTTGTTTATCCCAAATCCATCATGTGTTTTAGTTTGGATCATTTACATCAATCACACACAAAGTATATGTCGCTGGGTTTTATGAAAAACCCGTTGACAATAAGGGCGGTTCCCTAAATGCAGTGTCAATCCCCGGGATCGTCCTGCCTAAGGCTATGCAACATGACTTATTTCTAGAATAAGAGTATTTTCCTAGATTTGAGAGTGGACTTGAATAACTGCGAGACGGCACACTAACCTAATTGCACCGACTCTGAAACTAAGGAATCCAAAAGAAGGTTTGGGAGGGCATTAAACCCTCCGCGTGTACCACAGTGTGTGAAATGTGTACGGCCAAAGACTCGATAGAGAAATGCAAGTGAGAAAGCAGCAACAAGTAGTGTTTATCAGACAAATAAGGAACACAAGTTTGGATTTGGCTTGCGTCCTTTCAAACGAATAACGATATAAACGTAATTAAAGCAAATAGTGTACTGCAAATAAATAAATATCCCAAATAATATTCATAAACTAAGCATGCTAAGGTAAAAACATAAGCTAGTCCCCAGCAGAGTCGCCATTCTGTCGCACCCTATTTCGGACTGGCCAAAATATGCTTGCAACATTCGGCTCTTCTGCCTTTGTTTTGGAAAGGGTTTAGAGTCGCCACCTAAATTTTAGGAAACTTAGGAAATCATTTTTAATGTAAAACTATGTTTTTAGTCTGCGAAAACGTTTGAGATTCTGAGTAAGAGTTTTGATTACTCGAAGGGAAGGTGTTAGGCACCCTTCAGAGTCTATCCGAAGATAGTCCTTAAACTCAGTTTAGAAACATATTTGGGAAAAACTATTTTTGAATTATTTGCTAAAAAGGTGATAAAAACGTGTTTTATTAATTTAAAGAAAAACTCAAAGTATATGACACATGCCACTACAATAGGCAAAAATATAAAATATGCTTATGGTAAAAAGATGAAACATATGTACGTACATGTCAAAATATATGAAAATTTAATAGCAATACTTTTATCGTAATTATAATTAAAGTATGTAGAACTTTATGATTTATAAGAATATATACTTAAAAGCTATGTAAACAAAATGAAAACATTTATTTATACAAATACTTTTTGTAAAGTAAAAAATATGTAGTTCTTAAAGTTTGAGAAAGTTTATGACATGTTTGTTAAAAAGAAAGTAAAGATGACGTATGTATATTCTTAAATATATATAGAAAATCATGTGAAAGTTTATTATTTAAAAGATTTGGATAAGTGAAAGTATATAAGAAATAAGTATACCGGTAATAGAGAAAAAGATATAAGAGAAAATCATATTTGTTTTGTAAATATATTTCATGTAAAAGAATAATTTTAAAAAAAAACTTGAGTAGAGAACGAGAATTATTTGTTTTCATATAAAGAAGACTTTTATTCGTAAAGTGAAAATGAACATGCATTGGATATGAAAGAAAGTATTATGTACGTAAATGTAATTATGATAAAATAATATATGTATAATTTAAGTAGGAAGAAGAGTAAGTAAAATATAAATATACCTTGTAGTAGATAACATATGACATATATACCTTGCATTTTTAGGCTTCAAAAATCTGAAAATCTCAAAATATATATATAGAGTATAGCAAAATATTTGTAAAATATTGGTGTTAGAATAAGAGAATACATAAGTTATTAATAAATATAAAGGAGGCTTGCCTAAATTAGATAAAGCATTCTATAATCTAAGGCCTAAGAATGACTGAATATTTGTTTGAAATATATTGAATTGCTAATTAATATTTTTTGATTTTTGAAAATCTACCGCGAGTTATTTGAAACAAGTTTTTCTTGAAACGAAGCCTAAATTAATTAATCTAAAAAAATCTGCACTATTTACCATTTATTATTATTATGTTTGAAAGTGTTTAACCACTAATTTTAAAGTATTTAAAAGGGAAAACCCGAAACATTTGCCTAAACTAAAAAAGGGTGAAGGAAACTTACTTTCAAAATTTTAAGCTAAATAAAGTAATCCAACGAAACTATAAACCGAAGAATAAACGTTAATCAAAATCACAAAGAAAAACACCTATCCAAGTATACAAGGTTAGTTAAACAAATCCAAGTAAGCATAAAGGAAAGCAATAAAAAAGGGGTAAAGGGCTAGATGCGCCAAGTTCCTTTGGAGGGACTAAATTTCTAAAGAAATGACTCTGAGCGCCTGCGATAGCTCCTAATAGCTGCTCGAGCCAAATATTTATTGGGGCCGAAAGTGAGTTTCAAGTGAGAACTCCAGCTCTCCGGTTGTTTCATGTAACACAAAAAAATGATAAGGATTAGTAACTTGCATAACAAAGTTTACAAAATGTAGAAATATGCCAAGCTTAACAATAAAGTGATAAGGAAAACAAACATGCTATTCGGTAAATACACAAGCATATATGAAAGACGACATGTAACCATATTTTGCTTCATTTTTTAAGCAAATGATCAAATTTATTTGACTAGAGCACAAACGAACTAACATGAGATGATATCCTGAAAAGAACTTAGGCAAAACGAACATCTTCAACACTAGTCGATTATTGGAAAACAAAAGTACACAACAAGTAGCAATATAAAACCTTATTATTATTTTTTTTTCATTCACTTTAATTAAATAAGTAGCTATGAACAAATCACCTCAAAAAGTAAGGCGTTACGAACAAATCAACTCAAAAGTAAGGCAACACTAGTGACGGGAGGATCAAAAAAGGAACCAAACTACTACATTAGCTCATGATAAATTCCTTAAGCTAGTATTCCCGAAATTGATCCCGAGTTAAAACCAAAATAATGAAAATATGGGCAGCTCTCTTTTTCTAACAATGCACACTAAATCAACCACTTTTTACTAGGATTAAGGTGTTTTGAAGAAAGGTTAGATCGCAAGCAAGACCACAATATTTTACAAACGCCGGAAATATAATCATAATATGTATATTCCTATCTTAAGCAAACTTTTTCGGGACTAAAAAAAATGACAAACCTATTGAAACTTTTACCTTAAGAATTTAAACTTCAAGAAACTCAAACATAGCATACATATACCTTTTTCGATTTAAACAAAATCAGCCCCCTAATTGTGATTAAAACAAGACGGGATGATTACATACTCTTACAACTCAATCCGTAAGGGAAAGCAACAAGAAAACTCAACTTTTATGAAGAGTAAACATTGATCCTAATCTCTAGTTATGCAACAAAGGTAGCCATGTACATTTGAAGACTTGGAGCCTCCTGAAATTTATTTCAAGTTGAATCAAGATTGAAAATAGTCTACAAAACATACCATGGGCTATGGATACAACCAAATGACTCGAGAACTAAATTACTTTAAGTTCACACTCATAAACAGATGAACAAACAGCCAACCCCATTCACAATATCAAACTTTATGAAATTTGTTTGAGCTAAATTTCAAGTTACAACAAATTTCCAAACACATAATCTAATATGAATAACATCAAACAGAGACTAACTTCAGATCATATTTTCTAACCAAAATCAGCCAAACAACAACAAAACAAACTCGCACAATTAACGGATCACAAAAAAAAACTAAATATAAAGTAATTAGGCGGGGTAGAATTTACCTTGTGTTGGGCAGCGATTGAGGCCGTCAAGTGTCGAGTTTCAAACTAGCGACTCCGACTCCGACTCCGGTTATCCGAGTAGAGCAAACGAGACAACAGGAGCAAAACCGATAATGAGTATGAGCCAATAATCAGAGAACAATTTGGTGAGCTGTTTGTGATAATTTTCGGATCTCTTTTCAATCCGATATTTTTTCGTAATTTCTTTTCGTGTCCTTTTTTTTGGAAACCCAAGGGTTCCTTTTATAGCCGAAAATTGAAGGCTCAAACGGCTCTTTCCAAGAATTCAAAATTTGAATTCTTGGAAAACCAAGTTGCAAAGGAAATGATGAAAGCAGAGAAGGAAAGATGCATACCTTTTTCAGGCTGATTTGAAAGAGAAGGTGACGGGTCGGAGGTGTAGAGCTCGGACCCGTCGGACTAAGCTCGTACCCGTCGGATAACACCTTGAATCCGACGGGTCCTCGATTTCCTCCTCTTTTCCGAGGTCTGCAGCCGGCGGCGGGGGGAGCTTTTAGCTTTGTTTCTTGAGATGACAAAAAGGGTGAGAGGATGGCTATAAAGGTGGAGGAGTAGAGGAGAGAAGGGTGAAGACCACCGGATTTTGCCATTATCCGGTGGTCTAGCGGCGGGCGACCTTTTCGAAGTCGCAAAAAGTCTCCGAAAAGGGGAAGGGACAACGTGAGGTGACGGGAGAGGGTGTTGTCGCCGTTTGCCCGCCGGTACGAAGTGAAATCCGGCGGGTCTTGGGGGTGGTTTGGGCGGCGATAAAGGGTTTGGGGGGTGGGGTTGTCGGTTGGCTGAAGGGATGGGGGGTCTGTTTGTTTGGACGAAGTGGGGGTGAGAGAGTGGAGAGAAAAGGGGGTCTGTTTAACTGATGGGTTTTTGGGCTGGTGGGCGATTTGGGCCGGGTCGGGCGAATTGGGTAGTGGGTTTGGCGGTATTGGGCTGGGTTAGGTAATTAGGTAGTGGGCTAGGGAGTTTTGGGTCGGTTTTGGCTGAAAGATAATAAGAATTTGGCCCAAAATTGGTAAATGAATTAGTTTGTAGAAAAAGAAATAATTTTCCCTAGTCATTTTTCCACTTAATTAATTTAACGATGCTTTCTTTCATCCCAATTAATTTTCAAATACGTATATAGTTGACTTAAGAGATAATTTTGATACGCGTAATAGCAATCCTCAATTGATAGAACTGTATTTAGGAAATACTATAGCGATACGACAAAATTTCATTTTGAAATAAAAGTTACTATACCAATATCTTGTTAAAAAGAATGAATTATAAAATAATTTTTTTTTTTTGGGGTGATTTTATAAGATACAATATTATTAGTAATTATTATTATAAAAAGTAAAGAAAATCATTTTTAAAAAATGATTATTGGTGCCAAAATTTATAAAAAATTAATATAAAAAATTAAAAAAAATTATTTTGGAAAAGTCCTCGGGATTAAGAAGCATATAAAAATTAATTATGGGAAAAAGGAGGGCCAAAATTGGGTGTCAACACTTCTCATCATCACATGACTTTCATGCCTACACCCACTATGCCTCCATCACATGGCAGCGGGACTACCAGATTATCATCTGGTACGCCATTCCCACGTGATTTTTCTTCCCCCCACTTATCATGCTTGTGACTTAGAGATCATACCATCTCTGAGTCTGACATACAGACTTCTACTCCCCCATTGACTCAACGACATTATAGACTTCTCCCATTACCTGTATCAGCACTTTCTGAGGAGGAAGATGAGGTGAATCTGAGACCCGGCGAGAAGGACGCCATTGATAGGGTCATGATTTATCCTGATGGATCATCGTAAGTTTTTTTCTAATTAATTGATAAGTTTGTTTTTTCATATTAATTAATTATTTATCATTTGATGACATGCTTATTATGTTCTTTACAGGTGGATTCCCACGAAAGAGCCCCAACGTGCTTTAAAGGAGGCAGTTAGGAGGCTTTTTACAGAACCTTGGAGCTCCTGGTCAGAGATTCCAAAATTGATCCAACTGGCCAAGTTTGATGAGTTTAAGGAATATATATATATATATATTATATATCATCTAACACTAATCATTTCTCTCTTTCAGACAGTGTATACTTGGAAGCGAAAGTACAATAAGATTATTTCCACTACTTTCGAGAGGAAGGCTAGTGCCAGGCTACGCCAATGACTTAAAAAAATTCGGGATAGTAAAAAGTGTGGATCTTGCCTTCTACCTCATCTTCATGAGCAGCTTAAAAAATATTGGGATTCGGAAGAGTTCAAAGCATTGTCTGAACAAGGCAAGAAAGTCAGAAGCAGTGCCAAAGGTAGATCGTTGTACACTATGGGTGCAAAGACTGTAGCGGACCTTGCAAGGGAAATGGTAAGTAATAATATTAACCTTTTAATTTATATATTTATATAAACTTGATTAAATATTATTAATTACTTGATTATGTTAAATTTTATTTTGTTTGCAGGAGTAGGATTTGGGGCACCCTCTGACTCAGACTGAGCTCTTTAAGAAAGGCCATATAAGAGACAAAAAAAAATGAGTCAAATCCAGATGTATGGGTTGAGGAGAGGGCTCAAGACATATATGTAAGTTTTAAAGTTTAAATATAATTAAAGTACTAACATATATATATTTATATATATATATTTATATGTATATATATATCTATTTAT